>JZKD02S1858785.1:322937-352992 GCA_000966675.3 Picea glauca
AAAACAAGCATCACATTTTAACAACTAGTAAACTAAGGCATATAGGATAACGCTAAGTGTCCCAACAAAAATCCTATTTTGAGAAAGAGAAGAGGTATGGGAATAACAAGAGTTGAAGGTCGGTTGAAAGGCTAAGAAGGTCGTCAAGAAGCCAAAAAGGAGGAATAAGAGGCTACAAGGAGGTCAAGAGACCAAAAAGGGCGTCGAGAAACCAAAAAGGGAGGTTGAGGGGCCCAGAAGAGTATCGGGAGTTTGAAAGGGAGGCAAAAACACCAAAGGGGGTAGGAGAGGCCAAAAAGAGAATCAAGGGGTTGAAATGGAGGTCAAGAGGTTGAAGTGAGCAAGGAGGATCACTAATGTCCCAAATTTTTTAAGGAAAAGATTTGAGAAAAGAACCAAAGGATTTGTCACTAAAAAAATAGAAAAGGAGAAAAGGAACAAGAAAACTTGCCCCCAAGGCACTGGAGGTGGATACAAGAAATGTCAAAGAAACAAAGGTCAAGAGGGGTCAATGATGACATGGCATAAACGAAACAAAGGACTAATGTAGGGTTTAACACACACAAATTATAAATACAATACAAATGGCAGAGGATAATGACTTGTGGATGAGGCTACCTATAACACACCCAACCCCCTAAGAACCTTTTTAAGGGATGGGGTATTAAAATTCCACTTTTTCTCAATCATTTCAAAACCTCTTCTCGAGGGCACCATCATATTTTTATCGTCAAGAGATTTCCAACGACTGTCACCTTGCTCAAAACTGAGTTATGGATTAAAAGTTATGGCCTTCCAAATTTTCTTAGGCCTTCTTTAACCACAAGTCACTTTATTGCCACGTGGCTCCTACCACTTGTCATTTGACATGGCATTGACGTGGCATCTGCCACCTGGCCCTTCGACCCTCGCCCTATCAAACCCTCGGCCCATTCTCTAAATCGACAGCTCTGATTCATTCAGGCCCTTCTCATCGAAGTGCCCTTTCCATGAAATTGTATCCCACTCTTACGGTATACTCCGACCATGCATACTCTGACATATCTGACGACTCTCGGGGTCAATTAATCAATGAATTTTAATGCATCAGAATATTTACCTACAATACTGTCAACGTCCAGTCCTTCTAACCTTTTCTCCTTGACCATGTGGGACCCACAGAGATCGACAACTTAGATCGTTTCTCACCTATTCTTTGATCTACGACTAGGGTCACCTCTAAGAGTCCCTCCATCGGAGAGAAACTCGTCTCGATGACTCGAACCACTATGATAGGCCTTCTCTGATGGACAATGGAGATCTAATCATCCCCCACAATCAACGGTTGAGATTTAAGTTATCAACCTAAAGGCCCTTTTGCTCAACTGGCCTACTGTCATCTCGATGACTATTCAACTGTCAACACACGTCATCCCTTAGGACATGTTGATTGCCACCTGTCGTGACACGTGGCCTTGCCACTACCTGTCACCTGGTGTGACACGTGGCCCTGCCACTACCTATCATCTAGCATGACACATGGCATATGTAACTCAACATGGGATTCTATCTCAAAACCCTAATTCAAATTGACACGTGGACTAACACTGCACTTGGGTCCTTCTCCCCGACAGATATAACGATTTTGGTCACACCTCAGAGTCTTTCCCTTTTACCAATCAATGACTCATATATCCTCTCGGAGTCTGTTCATTTTGATGTATATTCCCTCCAAAACACTCCGAGCATCACCACTCCAATGAACTATAGGGGTCCATTCACTCATCTACCAGCTCGACCTCAGTTTCCACTGTGGACCTACCACCTGGCTAACCACATGGCACTCATACCATATCATGAACCCTCCCCATCATCACATACTCTCATAGCTTAGGTGGGACCTACGACAAATCGAGTGTTATCATCACATCTCACCACTCACGGAATCAACGGTCTAGATGATCTCTTCAGAGTTGTACTCTGAACCCTTTGGGGTTGCACTATGAAACCTTCAGAGTCAACTTCGAAAAGGTCAACTCCTAAATGGTTCACCACCTAACACGTGGCACAACCTTTGTTGGACACGTGGCATCATCGCCACCTAACACACATCATCCATCTTCCCACGAATTCTTGCCTTAGGTGCCAAGTCATCATGACACATGGCACAATCCTTGCTTGACATGTGGCATGATCTTTACTTGACACATGGCACCATCCACATCACCCTATTAAGCCTTTGGTAGGAGATCAATGGTCTAGATCTTATTTCGGATTTCCTCTGACCATGAAAGATCAACAGTCTGGATATTCTTTCGGAGTTCTTCCATCGGAGTGCATTTCCTCCGAGACTGCAACTTACTCCGAACATCCCTTTCTAATGAATAGTTGAGATATATCGATCTACAAATACAATGGTCGTCGATTAAGGTGACCTTCTAAAGGCCTGAGCCCAAACAGGGGCCCATCCTTGACCCTTTGAAAAATTAGGCACTGACACGTGTTATTCTCGTGAATGTGTTGTCTGCCATGTTGGCACTGCACGTCATGACAACGTCACTCTCCCCTTTTCCTTACTTACAATGCGAACAGGAGGAACCTACGATGAATCGACGGCTGAAGTTTAATCTTGCCCTTACAATTTGTGACCATCCAACTAACTGTGGGTGTTCACCTTTCTACCCAACCATAGGCTCTGCGTGCTCAGTCACTTCAGCAACAAGCCACCCCTGTGCCAAGCCATGATACCACCAGGAAGTCTCTCTTTGATTCTCAGGGAGATCATCAAGTGCAAGTTACCATCCTTCATACCTCTCTTAGTCAAGGCCCAAGCCTTTACGAGGTTTATCAGATACTTTCTAGCATCAAGCTTGCATCCTTCTCAGCTCAGGTTGGGATCTAGGCCTTTCCAACTAGCCCTGTAACCAAATTTTGCTTGAGACTCATGTCTCTCAGCCCACATCAGGGCCTCTCCTAAACTTTTCTTCTCTATCCTCTATTCTTTTTTTAACTCCTCTCGAGTTCTCCCTTTTTCCTAAACTCTCATCTGCCTGAAATCCCCTTGGAAAGGTTCTTGCCCTGTACCCTATTTTCTTTTAATAGAAGGGAGCTCGTGGATCAATCATGGGGACCCATGGTGACCTTTCCTCGTGTCCTTTAGCTGACAGTCTAATTCACTTCAAGCAGTGTCCCCATACTTCCATTCATTAACTGATTTGCCTTGAAATCAGAGTTAAGGAAAATATCTTAATATTTCCAATTCAAATATTTCAGCAAGGAGGATTGGGTCATCTTAGCATGATGAACCCCCTCTAAATGATTCCTCACTCTCCCCTCGAGTGGTATCATGTCCAGTACTTCAAGGCTTCACCCCACAGTCAGTTGATTGGCATGTTGAATCAACAATAATATAATTACAGTGTCTATGTGCCATCACATGGAAATCATCAATCATGATTAATTTACAAACTGGGGGAAACATGGGTGTTACACTATTTACCAGGGAAAGCACAAAACACAGTGGGAAATGCTACAAGTGCAAAATATAAATAATTAAATTGTGAAAATGAGTAAGGGAGAGATAACTTTCTACAAATCATATGAGTATCCTGTTAAAATATTGTGTAACTGCAAAGAATATTCTTATCCCCTTTTGTAGATAAAGATAAAATATATTTATTATTGATTAGATCAATCCCCTTTTGTGGATTGATCATGTCGGGTATTGTAAATGACCAAATCTCCTTTTGCAGATTGGTCAAACCCTAATTGTAATAGGCTAAATAAGAAGTCGACCCCATAATATATTAAAGAGGCCCTAGAATATATTAAAGGTGGTTATAACCACCCAGAAGAAGAAGTTGGGCCTGCCAGTGAAGAGACACTTCCACATGTGCCAGAATTGTATAAATAAGAGAGGTCAGTGCCTCATTTAGACACACACTCAGCTCACTCATCTAGTGCGCAAGTATTGAAGGAAGTTGCAGTTACTAGTTGTCGGAAGAAGGAAGAGAGAGAGGAGGCGCATCCTTCGGAGAGGAATTTGTGTGTTGTTTGGTTCATTATCTTGGCATTGTATTGGCTATCTATATTAAGGAACTTTTGTTGGGTTTTCTTCCCCTTGAGGGTTTCCCAGGATAAATGCTTGGTTACTCTTGTGATTGTGTTTCTCTCAATGATCCTATCTATGTTATTGTTATCTAGTAAATAGAAAGGTAACCTAATAATAGCTTAAACTTTAACATGGTTTCAGAGCTAAGCTGAAGAGTGTATCTTTCACAGGAAAAAGAAAAATGTCACTGTTGTCGTACATGAAAATTAGGGTCTTTTATTAAATAAGGTTTTCAGCCTCAAAACCATCTAAAAAGGTGTTCCCTACCTCAAGGAACACTTTGGCATCTTCAATGCACCTTTTCAGTGGCTAGATCTCCCGGAAAGTGAAACCCTAGTTTTCACAAAGTACCAGAAGTACCAGAAAACCAAAAATACTAGAGTATCAGAAGTACCAGAAAACCAGAAGCACCAATCAAGAAATCCGGTGGTCCAATTTCAAGGGTCAAAATTTGGATTTTCATAAATCTAACTGTACCAGCATACTTGCCTCAGTCCAGCGCATCTTTTGGTGAGTTTAGTTTTCAGATACAAGAAATGTGATTTTTCTATTATTTCTATAGCCCGGAGGGCTAGGGTTTCTACTACAAGAAAGAATGGCTACCAACATGAGGGTAGAAGACAGGTTGGAAGGATCTAGAAACTTCAGATCTTGGAAGCATAGGTTGCAGATGATTCTAGATGAGAATGATCTCCTAGAACATGTTACAGTGGGTGTACTAGAACCAGATGAAGAAGAGAAAAAGACCAAGCATAAGAAGAATTAAAAGAAAGAAAAGAGAATCATGTCAGATTCAGTAAAAGATCACTTGATCCCTCATATATCCGAACTACAGACAGCAAGGCAAATGTATGAAGCACTCAACAGAGTATATGAAAGCAAAGACATTAGCCAGAATCTTACCTTAAGAAATCATCTTCGTAATATGAAGATGGAAAACTTAGAATCCGTCACATCCTATCTTATGAGAGTTTCTCAAATCAGAGATCAGCTTGCAGCTATTGGAGATGTCATTAGTGACAAAGAACTTGTAACCACAACCCTAAATGGGTTTCCAACATTTTGGATTCCTTTTGTACAAGGAGTGTGTGCAAGAAGCAAGTTACCCAAGTTTGATAAGTTATGGGCAGATTGCACACACGAAGAATCTAGACTTGTAGACCAATATAAGAGATTAATTGTCGATGAAGAGGAAGCTCTTACAATGCAAAAGAACAAAAGAAGTTCCTTCAGGAAGAACAATAAAGAATCTAACTCCGTAAGAGTTCCAGATAAGAAGAGAGATGTTTCAAAGATTAGATGCTACAACTATCAAAAGTTGGGACACTTTTCTTATGACTGTCCTCAAGGAAAAGGGAAAAGAAAGAATCAAGCACATGTGGAAGAGGAAGAGGTATCTCCTCCCTCAAAGAAAGCTTTAGCAGAAATTAAGGATTATGTACTTTAAGTTGAAGATAGTTCATCTGAAGAAATATAGCAAATGTTGGAGTCTGTGGAGCCTCCCCACACAAAATCAAAAGATAAGTATTCATGTTTATTTTTAGTATCTTGTTTACTTTAATACTTTATCATTACAAGTTAGATTTTTGTGAGAATATTAATTAACCTCGTTTTATTTCAGTGTCTATGCAGACTTATGAAGGAAGTATCAAATAAGAGGATGAAGAAAGAGATAAAATATCTATTTCATGTATGATCACTCATGAGAGTGGAAAAGAAAGCATATTGTAAGTAATTTTACAAGTCTTGAAAGAAAGAACTTATGCCGTGACTTGCAGAAGTTAGACAACACGAGAAGGATGTATGATATGGTGACAATAAGTAAAGACTAGACAATATCTAGTACTTATAT
Source organism: Picea glauca (assembly GCA_000966675.3). NCBI lineage: Eukaryota > Viridiplantae > Streptophyta > Pinopsida > Pinales > Pinaceae > Picea > Picea glauca. The sequence goes on from JZKD02S1858785.1 coordinate 328,880, forward strand.
AGGAGCAGGAGGCTCCTAAAGATGCAGATCAGAAATGTTCAAGATGAAGAAAAGGATGGATACTTAGATATGGTGGATGAAATGCAGGTAACTACAAGTTGCTCCAGTACCGTTTTTATATATACAGAGGGAGCAGGTTGATCCAGTATGAAGACAGAAAGAAAGAAATATTCGAACTCAAGAAAGCACCCAGGATATTACAGAAGAAAACTTCAAGGATGATGATTACAAGCTATTAGCCTGGTGCAAGAGGGAGCCATGTCTCCAAGTTCGAAATGAAGGATCATGATTTGATGCAATTAGAAAAGAATATAGATGGTGCCCATATATTTTGATCAAGATGAAAGCTATCTAGTAGATGGATGGTGCCCAGCAAATGGATAGCATGGTATTATACCATTGAAAGGTTTTGGACCACAAGAGATTTTTTTTAATCCCATAGCTAGACCTTCGTAGAGAAGGAGAAAGAGAAAATACCTTCGTAGAGAAGGAAAGATAAATCCCACAGGTAGACCTTCATAGAGAAGGAAAAGAGAAGAGACTTTCATAGAGAAGGAAGAGACCTTCATAGAGAAGGGGAATGAGAAATTTGCCAAGGTTGGCCTCTGTCCAAGTGTTGAGTTTTGGATACTCTAGGGACATGCTAGAATACCCTCGTAGAGAGGGATGTGACCACCCTTGTAGAGAGGAATGTGGATGTTTCTCCAAGGGGCAGCGGACAGATACTCTCCTCTGGCCAAGGATTGAGTAGCCTGGAACACAAACCTTGACCATGTGGAATGGTTAGTTGGCTCTTGAGGTTTGTGTCGTGATCCTGCGTGGATCATGGAAAAGGAGTCTAGTCTTGCCTAGGCTAGCATATTAGCTTCTCTAGTTCATGTGGGATGAATAGGAGTGAAGCTATGGTAGTAGTCCTCCCCAGTGGATGGGTGAGATATATGAATACAAGAGAAGGAAGAACATAAAAGGAAAGGAAAAACTCATAGAATATCTTATGTGTGAAGATAAGAAAGAAGTATCTTCTTTGTGAAGATGAAAGAAAGAAAGAGTATCTTCTGCGCGGAGATAAAGAGAACAAAACTTCCAATGATTTATAGATATGCCAGTCAATCATCATGATGCCAGATGACCAAGTGGATGCCTCCAATTATCTAGTTAATGATGTTGCCCAGTTGATGATGTTATCCAGTGGATGTTGCTACCTAGTTGATGTCGACATCCAGTGCCCTGTCAAAAGATAAAGAATATCCTTCTTGTTAAGAGGGAGTGTTAAAATATTGTGGAACTGCAAAGAATATTCTTATCCCCTTTTGTGGATAAAGATAAAATATATTTATTATTGATTAGATCAATCCCCTTTTGTGGATTGATCATGTTGGGTATTGTAAATGACCAAATCCCCTTTTGTGGATTGGTCAAACCCTAATTTTAATAGGCTAAATAAGAAGTCGGCTACAGAATATATTAAAGAGGCCCTAGAATATATTAAAGGTGGTTATAACCACCCAAAAGAAGAAGTCGGCCCTGCCAGTGAAGAGACACTTCCACATGTGCCAGAATTGTATAAATAAGAGAGGTCAGTGCCTCATTTAGACACACACTAAGCTCACTCATCTAGTGCGCAAGTATTGAAGGAAGCTGTAGTTACCAGTTGCCGAAAGAAGGAAGAGAGAGAGAGGTGCATCCTTCGGAGAGGAATTTCTGTGTTGTTTGGTTCATTATCTTGGCATTGTATTGGCTATCTATATTAAGGAAGTTTTGTTGGGTTTTCTTCCCCTTGAGGGTTTCCCAGGATAAATGATTGTGTACTCTTGTGATCATGTTTCTCTCAGTGATCTTGTCTATGCTATTTTTATCTAGTAAATAGAATGGTAACCTAATAATAGCTTAAACTTTAACACATTCAACTCATAGCAATGACAAATAATCCTAATAGTAGGCACACATAAATAAATTAACCAAGGGATAGAGATTTTCTATGTACCATATGCTGTGATGGAGAGACACAAAACAAGGGCAAGGGTCAGTACTCCTAAACTCCATAAATTGTAAGGAACAATCCACATATTCATGAAATTCAAAGGAAACAAAGAGAAGGAATGCCCAAAAAGGAAAAATTCAAGGTCAGAGGACAGAAGTTATACCCAAAACAAAAGAAGGCATATGGGCCCCACCAAGGAGGGAGACAATTGAGAAAGACCAAGGAAAAAACAAGGCAAATTAATCTAATTAAATAGGTATGGTTTGCACATTAAATCAAGCAATCAAAGTTAAAGCTCTTAATTGATCCTAGTTTTGCAAATAGTCCCTAGTGATAGTTATACTTGTTGATGTTTTTGGTAGCTACGGGAGGTATTCACCTCCAAGAGGCATCCTATAGATTGATATCCTAAGAAGAGAAAAACCCTCTCTAGCAATGAGAGACAAGGGCATAAATCGGCCCTATAGAGAAAAATTATAATGGGAAATTATTATTTCTAAAAGGAGAAGTTGGCCCTAAAATTTCAGTGAAAAATTTAGTATAAATACAAGTCAAGCCTTCCTTATTTGACACACAACAACTCAGTCTCCTAACACATCTGAGGCAGCCGCAAGAGTACTAATCTGATGCAGCCACAGGAGTACTAGTCTGAGGCAGAAAAATTCGGCTTGATCTAAGGCATTTCTGTAACAACATATATCTATGTATTTCGGTGAATTTCACTTGGATATCTTTCTGTAGCAGGTCTCCTTCTCTGCTCGGGGGTGGCACTTGAGAATGTCTATGGTTGGGTGGTAATGAAGAGAATTACCTATTGTCAAACGAGCAAACCCATTGAGTAATATGTGTATGGTTAATCTTCTTGAGATCCTAGTTAGCCTACTGCAGTTGTAAACTAGTCTAGAATTTAAAAATTCAACATGGTGTCAAAGCGATTCCTGTAGGATGACCATTGCAAATTAGTTAAGGGATGTTGTGAACCTATTGCAGGCATAGGAGAAGGGTTGAGCCTCCCTAACAAGCTTGTAAAGAAATCTAAAGATTGGTTGCATGCCTACTAGCCTTGGTCGAGCCTTTGTTGAGGGTTTTGAATGTTGACCATAGTTAGAAGGTGCATCGATGCAAACTCTTTCTTTTTTTCTAAACATACTCCAGGTTTTTGAACCTCCTTTCTTGTCATAAGACAAGACTGTGAATCATGTATTGGAATGCACAATAAAAATCAGGATGATTCTCAAACAATACCAGTAGAAGCACATCAAATCTATGGAATGCATGGCATTCTTGATGAACATACTGAGGGGCACACAAACAGATTCTTGAGGAACAAGATTTTGATAAGATGTTGAAAACTTGTACAAAAGAGTTGTCTAGTAGAGGAAGTTGAAGTGGTGAAGCAGACCTTGATGTAGCCAATGTACAGGATGAATGGAATCTCTATCAAGGTCCTTGTCCATCAGTGAACTATGGTTCAACCTCTTCTACAGAATATGATAACAAATTAAGTGTTGATTTCTTGGTCTAAGAGCAATAAGAGTGAACCAAATCTAGGCCAAGTTTGAGGCCTTCCATTGGCACGAAATTCAGAAGACAAATTGCAATATTTCAATACAGTTTGAAGGCCATTTCAGGGACAAGTTAAGGACTGTCTGGGGTAATATAAGAGGTGATTTAATCCAAGTTCAAAGCCTAATTTATGTCAAAATTCTAGAGCAATCTGAGGTGTTGCCGCATGTTTAAGGAGCCTTTTCAACAGAGATTGAGATCTGTTCTGTATGTGAGTCAAAGGCAGCACTAACTAACAAATTTCTATGGATAATGCTACAATTTAAGAGGTATGCACTTGTATATATATATATATATATTTTTATTTTATCACGAGGGTGCTTGCAAGAGGAGGGACCCTTTTGCTATAATTGTGGATCTAGATGGATCTCAGTGCACTCAGAGGAGCAGCACACTCTCCCTGGAAGAGAAGACTCCAGGTTTGATTGTTTTAATTATCATGCTTGTAACCTAGACTTCTAGTATATCTGACTTGCTACATTACAAGTAGGTCTCGTAGCTGTGATAGCAATATTTAAGTTGCTTTGAATTCATAATACTAGAGATGTACTTATTGATATCCCCTCTAGGAGATATTCTTTTTCTTTTGTTTTCTTGTTCCTGGCAGGTTATCTTCCATGGAGGTTTCCATAGAGATGTTGTTTCTTTTTTCTCCTTTTTTTTTTTTGTTCCGAGCAGGTTACAACGAAGACATGTCACTAGTGATAGCCTTGAGAAAGAGCCATAGTGACAGTTGCAGAAGGAAACATATTAGATCGTCTCTAGTTTTGAGACATGAAGCAGTCTGACCAGACAAAGGAGTTTATATGGATTGACAATTTTACCAGTCCAAATTTTGTCACATGATTCCATCATTTTGAGCAAGTGATAACATAGGAGACTTGTTCATTTACATTACAGATCTCTTCCCTCCCTGGGGAAGATGGTTTCAGGTCTTCCAGATCTTCATGTAAAGCATGATGGCATTCGTAGAGCTTGTGGGGTCCTTTCCGAGCAGTGACAGCAAATCCAAGGAGATTTATGCAAACAGATTTGTGTGGACCCATGACAGTTATTTCCTTTGAAGAGAAGATAGCCTTCTGTAGATATAGAGGATCTTGCATGGAGATTGACAGTGAAATTCAGGAGGAGATGGTGACTTCTCCCTCTTCAACCTTCAGCATTTCAGAGGGAGCTATTTGAGCTCGTCGATCCAGATGATCCAATTGATATTCGTAGAGATATTGCAGTAGGCCGAAAGAGGCATGTGTGGGCTCATCAAACTCTGCAAGAGGCAGAAGGACATGCAACACCCGTTGTACTTTCTGAGAAATCCAGAGACCACAGAGACATTCGATCTATGCTATAGCTATGAGCCACATCACTGATTCTTGAGCCTTCCTGTTGTGAGGAAGCATCCAGTTAGCAGATATGGAGAGAAGCCGTGATAGAGGAGTATTAGTCCATTGTTAAGAATAATGTGTGGGATATTGTTCTGAGACCGTACAAGAAGTCTATGGTGACTTCCAAGTGGATCTATAAATATCAAACATATAGCTGATGGGAGCATCGAGAAGCATGAAACGAGATTTTCTGCCAGAGGTTTCTCTCAGGTGGAGGGAATAGATTATGAGGAGACATTTTCTCCTATTGCTCGATATATTTCCATCCAAACAATCATTACCCTTGCAGTAGCCATGGGATGAAGATTACATCAGGTGGATGAGAAGACAACCTTTCTCAATGAAGAGATTGAGAAAGAAGTGTACACCGAGCAGCCAGTGGGTTTTTTGATACATGAGGAGGAGTCTCATGTGTCCAGATCAAAGAAGGCCATGTATGGACCTATTCAGGCACCTCGATCTTGGTATACAAGGATTGTGTTAAATTTGGCAGCATCGACAGTCATTCTCCAGTGAGAGGCCATATCGGCCACCCTGAGGCTAGCGAGGGAGATTTGGAGAATCAATCAGTCTTGTGAGGTATTGACAAAAGCCAAGGGGAACGTACAACCTCTGTGAGTCAAACCAAAAGTTAGGACGAATGAGATGTTATGTGAGTCTAATGAAAAATTCAGGGGGAACGTACAACCTCTGTGAGCATAGACAAACTAGTGAAAAAGTCAAGGGGAACGTACAACCTCCGTGAGCCTAGTCAAGCCTTATGAGTCATTGGCACGTGTAACATTATCCACCATGAAGAGAATTCTAAATTGCCTTGTAACGCTGAGTTGTAACTGAAGTCTTAAGTCTAGTTCTATTTTAGAACTAAAATGTAATGCTGAGTTGTAACTGAAGTCTTAAGTCTAGTTCTATTTTAGAACTAAAGTGTAATGTTGAGTTGTAACTGAAGTCTTAAGTCTAGTTCTATTTTTGAACTAAAGTGTAATGTTGAGTTGTAACTGAAGTCTTAAGTCTAGTTCTATTTTAGAACTAAAGTGTAATGTTGAGTTGTAACTGAAGTCTTAAGTCTAGTTCTATTTTTGAACTAAAGTGTAATGTTGAGTTGTAACTAAAGTCTCAAGTCTAGTTCTATTTTCAAACTAGAGTATACAAGTCTCAAGTCTAGTTCGAACTAAAGTATGAAGTTGAGTTATGATTAAAGCATGCAAACAAGTTACTATTTTGAGCCTCTCCTCTTCTCCTCTTCAGCCTATATAAGCAGAGGTTGACCCCTCTCTTCAACACAGTTTTGATATGCAGGTTAAGGGAGAATCAATAGAGGAGCATATCAGTGATAAAGAGGCAACATATCAGTGTTGTATATCAGCAATAGAGGCTGCATATCAGAGGCATATATCAGCAGCATATCAGTGTTGTATATCAACAATAGAGGCAACATATCAGAGGTGTATTTCAGCAAGGTCTCTTAGGTATTTGTCAGATTAGAGTCATCTTGGCAAGATCTTTAAGAGCAGAACATTCATGGTGGATATTTGTAAGTGATCTTACATTATTAATGAAATAAAGGAATATTGTTTGTTGGGGTTTTTCTCCCTGTACAGGGTTTCCCCAGGGTATATGTGTTGTTGATGTGCATGCTTACTTATCTACATAGTTATTGCTATTCGGTTATGATTTGGTATTGTTGAAGTGTATTAAGTTGGAATCAAAGTGTTGAAGAAAATAAAAGAATTAATCCACATAAGAAATCAATCTCATAATTTAATAGATTGATGGATATGGCATGAGATATGTCTATGCCATGAGTACCACAGAAACAAATAATATTGTGGATGGTAGTTCGTGAAGCAGTGTGGCTTCACAAGGTCTTTGCAGACTTGATTGGTCAGTGATATCATTATGTTCGAGACATGATGCAGATGGAGACAGTACAGGTGCAGTACTTTCCCACAGAATACCAGATTGTAGATGATCTCACGGAGCTTCTTACCGGGACGAATTTCGAGTACTTCTATGAGAGACTTGGAATGATGCCTCCCTCATTGAGAGGGAGGGTTGATGATTGCAACTTCCTGAGACATTCTCCAGATCGTACTCCTCTGGACTGAGTTGAGTTGATCTGTGAGGACACCTATGTGATAGGTGAGATTGTACTCCTATGGACTTAGTTGAGTTGATCTATGAGATGATTCATACTCCTCTAGACTAAGTTGAGTTGACTTGTATTTGGTCTCTTGTCATACTCCTCTGGACTAAGTTGAGTTTACTTGAGATGGCTCTCTAGTTCGTACTCCTATGGACTTAGTCAAGTTGATCTATGAGATTGATGTCCCTAGTGGTTGAGCGCTAGAGGACACATCATGGGGAGTGAACCCATGACATCACACTATGGGATAGACCCCAGTGTTTCTAGAGGGAGGAGCCTCTAGTGGTCCACATGGGATGAGCCATGTGTTGACGTGTCCATATGGGATGAGCCATGTGATGTACCCTTGAGGTCAAGCTCAAGTGGTTGAGGTATCCAAGCGGTTGGGAGGATATTCCACTGGCCAACAACCCTTAGGGGTTGGGAATATCCGTCTGGGTTGGTGCCCAACAATCCTTGGAGACCTGATGGTCATATGGTTGGGAAAATGGTCACCTAGGTTGGTGCCAAACAACCCTAACAAGTTGGGAGAACATTCATCTTGGTTGGTTCCCAACAACCCTTGGAGACCATTGTTCCTTGATGAGATGTGTCATGTGGTGATGAGGCCCTTGACAATGGCACACTAAGTGGCAATGAGACCCTAGTGTCATTCGAGTGGTGATGAGGCCCTAGAAGATGGAAAAGGTCCACAATGGAGTAGCAATGTGTGACAAGGAGATGCTACCAATAACATGATCTGCAAGACAATGTCGTGGTCGGAGGACCATGGTATATCATGCAAGGCTATGAGGACCATGAGTAAACATCACTAAGAATACCTCCCTAGCTAAGAGGGAGTTTTGATGTTTTTGGTAGTTGTGGGAGGTATTCACCTCCAAGATACCTCCTATAGATTGATATCCTGAGAAGAGAAAACCCCTCTCTAGCAATGAGAGACAAGAGCATAAGTCAGCCCTACAGAGAAAAATTATAATGGGAAATGATAATTTCTAGAAAGAGAAGTCAGCCCTAAAAATTCAGTGACAAATTAAGTATAAATACAGGTCAATCCTTCCTCATTTGACACACAACAACTCAGTCTCCTAACACATCTGAGGAAGCTGCAGGAGTATTAATCTGAGGCATCCACAGGAGTACTAGTCTGAGGCAGCAAAATTCGGCCTAATCTGAGGCATTTCTATAACAACATATATCTCTGTATTTGGGTGAATTTCTCTTGTATATATTTCTATAGAAGGTCTCTTGCTCTGCTCGGGGGTGGCACTTGAGGATGCCTATGGTTGTGTGGTAATGAAGAGCATTACCTATGGTCAAACGATCAAACCCATTGAGTAATCTGTGTATGGTTAATCTTCTTGAGATCCTAGTTAGCCTACTACAGTTGTGAACTAGTCTAGAATTTAAAAATTCAACAATACTAGCACGAATAATGGTCAATATGAGAACTATATGCACTTCTCAAGGTGATATAAAGTTCTTATTAGAACAATACCACTTTCAAACAATACATCGGATATGAAAGAATAAACAAAGATCGATTCAAATGAGTTAAACTTCAAGCAACATCAGGTGGGAAGATAGAACAGATTTACTTTAAATTTACACAATGTGTGACTAGCGCACATTTACATTCCCTTTTTTTCTCATTTTATAGAAAATTTCATGAAGAAGTAGGATCACCTTATAAGGTAATTCTTTGATAAGTATAAATGATTGGAAGAAAAACAAAAAACAAAGAAGTCACAATTTGCATATTCAGCTAGTTACAAAAGAAAATAACATGGATATTCATTAAGATAAAACCAACATTGTAAAGGATGGGAGAGAGCTACTGCCTCTTGTATCTTCTACAACTCCACCTCTCCTTATCAAATTGGAGCATCTCTATATATATTTAAGGGACCTTCACTCGTAAGTAATCTTTTAACTTTCACTATATCTATTTATAAACAATTGTTTTATCCCCTCTTGGTTTTAACAAAAAAAATTCAGATTAAATATGAACATTCAAATAGTAAGATTGATGACATTGGAGGGGGATGAAATGTATGAACAAGGAGTGAACACAGACAAAATTTCATGGCTTTTTGCAACATCAGGTGGGCAGATAGAACAGATTTACTTTAACTTTACACAATGTGTGACTAGCGCGCATTTCCATTCCTTTTTGCTCTCATTTTAGAGAAAAAATCATGAAGAAGTAGGATCACCTTATAAGGTAATTCTTTGACAAGTATAAATGGTTGGAAGAAAAACAAAAAACAAAGAAGTCACAATTTGCATATTCAGCTAGTTACAAAAGAAAATAACATGGGTATTAACTAAGATAAAACCAACATTGTAAAGGATGGGAGAGAGCCACTGCCTCTTGTATCTTCTACAATTCCACCTCTCCTTATCAAACTGGAGCATCTCAATATAGATTTAAGGAACCTTCACTCCTAAGTAATCGTTTAACTTTCACTATATCTATTTATAAACAATTGTTTTATCCCCGCTTGGTTTTAACTTTTAAGAAATAATTTTCAGCTTAAATATGAACACTCAAATAGTAAGATTGATGACATTGGAGGGGCTAAAATATATGAACAAGGAGTGAACATAGACAAAATTTCATGGCTCTTTGCTAGATCTAAATTGCTAATGGCTAATTCATACATACCATGGCTATTTTTTAATGCTTTAACTACATGAGTATTATTGATTGGCTGAAATTTTATTTGTTCTTGCACTAATGCACGACCAGCGTCTATCTGGAGTAGTAAATTTCATCTAGTAGACCAGGAGCCTAAATTCAATCTAATACATCAAAGAGTCAGTGGACCTATGGGCCCACCTAGCCAACTTTTTGGCAGACAAACAATTTAGAATCGTAACTTTTACAATCTTTTCAGCAATTTATGTTTTTAATAGAAAATTCGACAATAGATCATGTGGGACCACCTGGCTAACTTGTCAGCAAATAGACAATTTAAAATAGATCACGACTCTTACAACTTTTTCAATAGTTATGTTCTCAAAAAAGAGTTATTATATTAAAAACACGATAATGAATATAAATTTCGTTCTCCATGTACGAGGCCCCTAAATTCAATCATCGAAGCCCCTAAATTCAATCTACTAATTAATTTCAATCCTTGATGCCCCAAAATTTAATGGTTAAAACATGATGTGCCTATGCAAATGACCAAATTTTAGACATATGGGGCTTGCATCTTCTGCATAGTTATGTCTCATTAAGTCGTTGAAAAACCTTCCTTCATTGACATGGTCTAAGAAATTTTTTTGTTCTTTCGGTTGGAATGCATGGGTGGGTGGTTCCACTGGACTGCATGGGAACTATATTGAAGGGTTGGAGGGTTCTTATTTGAAAGTTCCTTGGAGGTCAATAGATATTTATTTAGGATCCCTACTAGATGTTGAGCAGGTTCCACGGACACGATTCCAAACCATGATATATCTGGTGATTATACTCCAAAACCTTCATTAGCTTTGGATGAAAATCAGGGAATGTTGTCAAAAGGACCTTATAATATTCATCCTAGGGTTCCCATAGGTGCAGAGTGTGGGGAATATGAGGGAGGCCTTAGACCCAATCCTAGTAAAGGAGGAAAAGGTTTGGGTAGGGGAAAAAGGTCAAACCTCTCCTTAGCCCAAGAAAGAACAACCATTGAGGTTGTGGAAGGAAAGAAGTCACTGTCAACAGGTATTCTTAGAGCATTTACAACCCCATCCCCCTTCCCTTGTGATTTTTCTAACTATAAATGCTATAGGTTTAGGCCATCCCACAAAAAGATTGGCCTTGAAAAAACTTATACAAAGTGTATAATCCTAATATAATTCTATTACAAGATATTGCGTGTGATGGGGAAAAAGTGGTTCATTATTTGGAAAAGATAATGGGGCCATGGTATTTTATTTTTTTGGATGCTAGCAATAGGTCTGTCAGGTTGGTGGCAGGGTGGAAATCTAAGGGTTTTCATTGTACTAATTCATTGGCTTTCTTCTCGGGTTTAGGCACTGTGTTTTTTTCCTAGGAGATAGTGATGGATTTGACAGCCCTAAACATCTATGGACCTTACCTTGAGATAGAAGAACATTGGATGAAGGTGTTTGGTATGGGAGTGTTGAAGTAAAATAGGGTTATTCTGAGGGGTGACTTAACTTCTCCTTAGGCCGTGCTGAGATCTAGGGGACACATGCTAAGTCGAACCGTTTAAGTGATTTCTTTGTTAGAGGTTTTGAGGAGGTGGGATTGATAGGTGTTGTGACTATTAAACTGAGCCCTACATGGAGGAATAAGAGAGTAGAGGAGGGGAGGATTTCGAAAAGAGTGGACAGGTTTTTAATCTTAGAAGAATTCTCAAATGATCAATTGTTGGTTAGGCAATGGGTTCATTCAAGGATGGAATCTGACCACAACCCTATTCTATTGAAATTTACAAAAGGTGGTCCCAAGCCATCTATTCCATTCAAGTATAATCCTAAATGGCTCAAGGATCAGGACTTTGTCTCTTTAATTAAAAGAACTTGGATTCCATTCACCAAAACTAGGAAATCTTCTATTGCTATACAATTTGTGGAAAATCTCATGCTAATTAAGAAAGTGGCTACCAGATGCACTATTGAAAAGAGGAATAAAGATGAGAAGGAGCTCAGGTAGATTGAATCCCAACTCAAACAATATTATGAGGATGAGATGGTGGGTTTTGAAAGTGACGAGATTAAGGAGGTTTGTCAATATTTTGGAACTTCAAAAAAGAAAGCTTCTTGAATCCAACGAGGCTGAGTGGAGACTCGACAAAAGGACTCTCTGTTGGGCCTGTGAAGATGAATATACAAAAAAAATTCACCATTATGCAAACCATAGAATAAATGTCAATATCATTTGGATGATGCAGAATGGGGTGCGAGAAGAGGCAAACAACTTTGAAGATTTAGGGAAGTTGGGATTGGAACATTTCGGGGATGTTTATAAGGAAGACAGTAAAGCTACTAATGTTCAAGTGGTAAAGATGACAACCTTCTTCCCCAGCTTTGTAAATGACATGTCCAATGAGTATCTGATGGAAGAGGTAGCTAAGGAATATCTTTAAGTAGTATTGCATAGATTTCAAAAAAATAAAAGTCCATGACCAGATGGTTGACCTGTAGAATTCTTTTTGGGTTTTTGTGATTTGATAGAGGATGAATTAATTAAAGTTATTGAGGAATATAAATTTAATGGTAGAATACTTGTAGCTTTTAACTCAAACTTTATAGCTTTGATACCAAAATCTACAAATCCAAGTTCCTTTGAAAAATTTAGACCCATTTCCCTATGTAATTGTATTTACAAAATAATTGCTAGAAGGGTTAAGGCCCTTTTGTCTGATACTGTCTCCCAAGAATAATTTGGGTTCTTATCTGGAACACAAACCCATGAGACTATCAGGATGGCACATAAGGTTCTTCATTCTATAAAATCTAAGAGGATGTCAGCCGTGGTTGTAAAAAATGATCTGTCAAAGACATATAACAAAACTAGTTGGTTGTACCTTAGGTTGATGTTGATGCATGTTGGATTATTCTTGCCTTTTGTCAATTGGGTTATGAGTTGTATTTCTTATGTTTCCTTTTCTATTTTAATCAATGGTACTGCTACAAGTTTTTACAAAATAGGAAGAGGGTTGAGACAAGGGTGCCCTATGTCACCCATGTTCTTCCTTATTGTGGAAAAAGGGCTATGTAAGGCACTGAATGAGACTAAACAAGTAGGAAGCTTCTAAGGCATCAGAATGGGAGGAAACCTTGAATCTGTCTCACCTTTTGTTTGTTGACAATATAATTGCATTCTATCATGGCTCTAGGATGGATGAATGTAAGTTAAAAGAGATAATGGATCTTTATTGCTTGGCTACTGGCATGTTGATTAATTATATAAAATCTATTATTTCTTTTTGCGGTATTCCTAACGAAGAGAAGATGTTCTATGCTCGGAAGTTTCCCTATCAACAGGTGGATTTGAAAAATGGACTAAAGAACCTTGGATTTATCATCAAGCCAAACGATTATAGTAAGAAGGGTTGGGTCTGTCTATTTGCAAAAGTCAAAAAGAGATCGTCTGTCTGGTATTTTAGATGGATCTCTATAGGGAAATAATACCGTTGATGAAATCTGTGTTAGAAGCCATCCCAGTATATTGGATATCCTTAGCCTTCATTCCTAGATGGGTTCTTGACAAGCTCAAGCAAATTAGTTTCAGGTTCTTATGGACATGCAGCAGGGAAGAGAAAGGCATTCCTCTTGTTAAACGGAATAGATTGGTTGTTCCAAAGGATTTAAGTGGGTGGGGATTGAAAAACACTCATCATTTTGTTAAAGCACTAACAACAAAAAATGTGTGGAGACTATTGTGAACTATGGTTTGTGGAGTCAGGTAATTGTTCAGAAATATATAAACCCGACGTCAATGTGTTGAATTCTACTTACCTAGCACATGGAAGTTAATTCCGAGCAAACTAAATTTACTGAACTAAAGCACAGCTAGGTTACTCAACGAAAATATAATCGGAAGCATAAAACATAAACCAAACACATTTGCACACGAGATTTCGGGTAAAAAACCCTGGAAAAACCCTTGCGGGAAAACCAGTTCTGAGTTTGATTTTATTAAATAAAATCTTGGGCTTCCATCCTAGGATAATGTCCCATCAGAGATCTGATTCATAGGATTACAATACTGCAGCTGATAGCCTAGCCCACTTGGTTTCTATCTCCCTCACTGCCCCCTGCACCCTTTCCTCAGCCCTGCCCACTCAGACACAAGTACATGAGCAAGACTCCCTCTTTCTCTTATGCACTCATCATGTGCCTCTCACTCTCCTTAAATTTTCTTTTATAAATCCTAATGACTAAAACCCTAACCCTAGATATCAATGGCCAAGATTATATCTTGGATCTCACGATCTCATGGTGACGACTTAATATTTCATTGATATGACTTAAATCACTTAAGTCACTCAACATTACAAAAGTCACTTTATTCATTACATAAAATCCACTTTAAAGAGTGTCGCTCAGACACCTCAACATGCTAGGAACTGCCAAAGCAGAAGTGTTGAAGTTTGAGTAGCTTTGGAAGATATTCTTATTATCAAATATTGTGTTAAACCAAGACAAAACCCTAAAGAATAATATTATGTTATATTTGCAAAGTCGACCTTATTGTGCCTTTGTAAAAGTCATCCCTATTGTGCCTTGGCAAAAGTCAATTGTAAATTAGAAAGGGTAAAGTGTACAAGTTGCCCCTGACCTAATTCTGGGTGGCTCAACTTGTATTTATAAGAGGCTAGGCGCCTCACTTGGAGAACATATAACACAAGCTCTCTCACACAAGTAAAACTGTGCAAGTTTGAGGAGGAGACGCAACTACAGAGGAAGGGTATTCTGGTGAAGGGTTTTGGTTACCTATTGGAGGACTATCTTGGTCTAGTGGTGCGCTACCCTATTCTAGTTAGGGTTTCTAGTTTATCTTCTGCTTGGTGAGAACTCTCTTGAGAGAGACATTGTACTTGTTGAAGAATCTATATTGAACACACTTAACTGCTTAAGAGAAATTGTAACATGGAATCAAAAAGGGCCTGAAAGAAGCCATTTGCACAGTCTAGAAGAAATCGATGGGGAAGTCAATACCATAGGAAGACTCTCCTAACCCTAGTGCACCTCTCCTTGGGTTTAGATTCTCAGTTTGACGAAGTTTTGAAATTTGCAACTGGTGCTGCAACTGTTGGTAACTGCACAAAACCCTAGAAGGTGATTTCTCCCACTTTCTAGAGGACGCTAGTCAAAGTAAAACCACATCTAGGTTGTATTTTGATCTGTTGAATTTATGACTATCATACTAAACATTGGTCAAAATTAAAGTCAGTATTAGATTGATTAAGGTTGAGATTATAGAGTTTATCCTCGAACTCGGATTTCTGTCAAGAAAGCATATTAACTCAGTACAAAGGATAGGTTGAAGAGAGTACTTGTCATCATGAATGAAGAAGACTCGGAAGAAAAGAAACAACACTCATTCTTGAGGACAAGACTCCAGGTTCCAGGTTTGATTGATTAAGTTGATAATATTCAAATTTGCACATATCAAGTTTGATAATTGCCACATTACAAGTAAACACTATAGTTGTGATAGAAATCTTTGAAAAGTTTTATTATTGAATACTTGGTAGCATGTGTTGATGATTGCAGTGTCATGAGACATCCTCCAGAATACGTTCTCCTATGTGACTGAGTTGAGTCAACCTGAGAGGGAGCCCAGTGTTGGGCATACCCACGTGATGGGGCATCGTTCTCCTATGTGTGTGAGTTTAGTCGTCCCCCAGTGGTTGGGGCATCGTTCTCCTCTATGAGAGTTGACTCATCCCCCAGTGGTTGGGTGTGCCCATGTGATGGGTGTATCATTCTCCTCTGTGTAGAGAGTTGAGACAATGCGGTACTCCAGATGATTTTGTTGAGTATGACGTCCCTGTGGCTGAGCACAGGTGGACGTGTCCCTAGTGGTTGAACACTATTGGACATGTGGATCCCTTGCTATATTGTCTAAGTGTAATATTTTCTTGTAACCCTAATTGTGATGTAAAGGGTACAAGTCGGCCCCACCATATGTGTAAGATAATTAATGTTTATTGTTCCAGTCTAGTATAAATAGAGGTGATTTCCCCATTGAGGAAACACACACACACACTTGTCACTTGTCATTTAGAAATTTCAGCAAGTACACTTTAAGAGTTGAAGTGCACACCTCTCTTGGGCACAAGTTTCAAGTTTGTAGAGCTCCCTCTTGTGTGCATTAGGGTTTTAGGGTTGGGGGATCTTCTCTTGAGAATATAGAAAAGGATTGTTAGGTTTTCTTCCCTTGAGTAGAAGGGTTTCCCAAGATATTTCTTGTGTTCTTGTGCATGGTATTCCTTCTTTTGATCTTGGTTATTGCAGCACTTGTGTATGGTGTAGTTGCATTTTCTTATGGTTCAAATAAATGATAAAATGAAATAAACCTCATGCTAGAGCCTAGCATAGTGAAAACTCAACATGTTTTCACAGCATAGATCTTGAAGAAGCCATTGCACAAGCTTCAAGCAAGTCATCCTCTCTCTCCTGTAGAACCGTACGCCCCCCCTAGGGTATCCAAAAAAATGTATGCCCCTTTTGTTTGGCTATTTTGGCACTTTATACTTGAGCGTTGGGGCTAAAAATTGCATAGGAGTGTACGACCTCCTTCAGTGCACTTCCAACAACCTTCAAATTGCATTTTCGAGCATTTTGGATTTTTGGCCCTAGGGTTTCGCAATTTTCTACAGAAATTTCAGTTTTAGGGTTTCTGCAACTCATTGAAGGAGTTTTCAGGTCACCAATGTGATTCTAACTTTCAAGGCTTATTGTTGGTAGTCATAAGCCCAACAAAACCTAACATTGCTATCCTAGCCTTGCCGTTAGGTTTCCTAGCCCAGTTGGTAAGGGTTTGTGAAGAATCTGAAAATATGATGAACAAAACTATGGTGGAAGATAAGCTTGATAGATCAAGCAACTTCAGTTCTAGAAGTCAAGACTTCAGAGAGATGAAGACATCAAAGAAGAAGCCTTCTTGTTCATTTCAGCACTCTCGGGTACGGTTCCTACTGATAATGATATTTGGTTAATTGAGAGTGGTGCCTCTAGGCACATGACTGGATATAGAGATCATCTGACAGATCTTGTTGAGAAAGAGACCAATTTACATGTTGTACTTGGAGACAATGCCAGATATAATGTGAAAAGCGTTGGAACTTTTACATTCCAACTAGATTCTGACATACCTCTTCAGTTGAGGGAGGTATTATATGTACCTAAGATGAAAAGGAACCTTGTCTCCATTTCTGCCTTAGAAGACAGGCTACAAGGTTACCTTTTCTGAAGGAAAAGTTATTGCATGGCACAAGGAATCACATATAAATTATGCCCGAGTAATTGGTGTTCGAGAAAATAGCTTATACAGGTTGATTGTTCGACCATTCCATACCCTGTTACATGATACTATCAGCTTGAGTGAGCTATGGCATAGGAGACTTGCTCACATTCATTATAGAGACCTTCCAGCTCTAGGGAAAATGGTAACAGACCTTCCAAAGATACAAGTTCAGCATAAAGGTGTTTGTAGAGGTTGTGCTCTTAACAAGAATGTCAAGGGGTCCTTCTTGAGCAGTGACAGCAGATCCAAGGGAATCTTGGACTTGATACATTTAGATGTGTGTGGACCAATGATTGTTGCCTCCTTGAATGGATATTCGTACTATGTTCTCTTCATAGATGATCACTCTCGGAATACATGGATTTATTTCTTGAAGACCAAGGATGGAGTCATTGCGATATTTTAAGAATTCAAAGCTCAGGTTGAGAAATTGACCAGAAGGAAGATCAAAGTGCTAAGATCAGATAATGGAGGAGAATACACATCTAGGGATTTAAGTGATTTCTATATTGAGGCAAGGATCAAGAGGGAGTACATAGTTCCTTATAACCCTAGGTAAAATGGGGTTGTGGAGAGGAAGAACAGAACCATCATTGAGACAACCAAAGAAATGATACATGATCAGAGTCTACCTATGATTTTGTGGGCATAAGCATCCATGACCACAGTATATGTTCAGAATAGGACTCCTCACCAGATTTTGAAGAACATGACTCCCGAAGAAGCCTTCACCGGAGTGAAGCCTGAGGTTGGAAACTTCAAGATATTTGGGTGTCCAATATATTTTCATGTACCCAAGGAGAAGAGGTCCAAGCTAGACCCTTAAGATAGAAAGGGTACATTTGTGGGATACAGTGAATCTTCGAAGGCATATCGGATCTACATCCCTAGTCAGAGACAGATTGAGGTGAGCAGAGATGTCAACTTTGAGGAAGAGATAGCCTTTCGAAGATCTAGAGAATCTCAAATGGAGATTGACAGCGAGACAGTACCTTCTCCCCCTTCAACAATTCAGAGGGAGACAACCATTGTTCCAATTGATCTAGTTATTCTAGTTGATCTAGTTGCTCCAGTTGATGTCCCCAGAGACATGTAGAGGGACATGTAGCTCCTCAAGGCACATTCCAAGAGAGAAAGAAACCAAAGAGATTTTCAAGCTATTTTTCATCCATGAGCCACATCATTGATACTGAGACTTCTTGTCATGGAGAAGAAGCAGGTCAGCAAGTATGGCAAGATGCCATAGCAGAAGAGTATCAGTGCATCTTGAAGAATGATGTGTGGGATATTGTTCCGAGACCAAAAGGGAAGTCTGTAGTGACTTCCAAGTGGATATATAAGATCAAGCATGAAGCTGATGGAAGTGTCGAGAAATACAAAGCGAGATTTGTAGGCAAAGGATTCTCATAGGTGGAGGGAATTGACTATGAGGATACATTTGCTCCTGTAGCTTGATACACTTCCATCCATACTATCATTGCACTAGTTGCATCTATGGGATGGAAACTACACCAGATGGATGTAAAGACAACCTTTCTCAATGGTGAGATTGAGGAAGAAGTTTACATCGAGCAGCCAGAGCGATTCGTGATACATGACGAGAAATCTCATGTGTGGAGATTGAAGAAAGCCCTGTATGGACTAAAGTAGGGACCTCGTGCTTGGTACGATAAGATAGATGGATTCCTCATGAGTTTGGGATTCAGCAAGAGTGTTGTTGATCCAAACCTATATTATAATATTGTTGGTGACAAGTGTCTGATCTTGGTCTTGTATGTGGATGATTTATTCCTCACCGGTTCAGAAAGACTTTTTGTTGAATGCAAGCGTGCATTGACTTCTGAATTCAAGATGAAGGATTTGGGTATGATGCACTATTTCTTGGGACTAGAAGTATGGCAGAGGACTGATGATATTTTCCTGAGTCAAGGAAAATATATAATGGAGATATTGAAGAAGTTTGGTATGACAAACTGCAAATCCATGCCTACAACGATGATGATGGATTTGAAGAAAATGGACGAGACTTCTAATGATTCAGGCAAGATTGATCCACATCTATACTGACAGTTGATTGGATCATTAATGCATCTTTTTAACACCAGACCTGATATATGCTATGCAGAGAATGTACTGAGTCAATTCATGAGTCAGTCGAGACAGACTCACTAGATAGCAACGAAGCATGTATTGAGATATATACAAGGCACAGTTGGATATGGCCTGAGATATGCCTCCAGTGTAGACATGAGATTACAGGGATATGCCGATGCAGATTGGGCAGGGAGCGCAGTGGACCGGAAGAACACATCTGGATGTTGTTTTACCTTGGGGTCTGCCATGGTTTCTTGGTGCAGCAGGAAACAGAGCTCTGTGGGTTTGAGTACCATAGAAGCAGAGTTTATAGCATTGAGTGTGGCAGTCCGCGAAGTCGTGTGGATTTGCAAGCTCCTGACAGATTTATTTGATCATGAGATGGATTCTACCATTATTCATTGTGATAACTAGAGTTGTGTGAAGCTCTCTGAGAATCATGTGTTTCACGATAAATCGAAACAAATTGAGATAAAATGTCATTATATCAGAGACATGGTGCAGAGGAAAGAAGTACACATGTAGTATCTTCCTACACATGAGCAGACTGCAAATATCTTCACCAAATTGCTTGCCAAGACAAAGTTCGAGTACTTTCGTGAGAGACTTGGCCTGGTGGAGAATGCCTCCCTAGATGAGAGGGAGTGTTGATGATTGCAGCGTCGTGAGACATCCTCTAGGATATGTTCTCCTCTGTGACTGAGTTGAGACGACCTGAGAGGGAGCCCAGTGTTCGACATAACCACATGATGGGGCATCGTTCTCCTCTATGTGTGAGTTTAGTCGTCCCCCAGTGGTTGGGGCATTGTTATCCTCTGTGAGATTTGACTCATCCCCTAGTGGTTGGGTGTGCCCATGTGATGGGTGTATCGTTCTCCTCTATGTAGAGAGTTGAGACGATGTGGTACTCCAGATGATTCTGTTGAGTATGAAGCCCCTGTGGCTGAGCATAGGTGTACGTTTCCCTAGTGGATGTGTGGATCCCTTGATATATTTTCTAAGTGTAATATTTTCTTGTAACCTTAATTGTGATGTAAAGGGTACAAGTTGACTCCACCATATGTGTAAGATAATTAATGTTTATTGTTATAATTAATTATTTTCTGAGTTATTGAAGTCAACCATGTTGTGCCAATAGACACACCTTTTGTTGTGTCCAGTCTAGTATAAATAGAGGTGATTTACCCATTGAGGAAACACACACACACACTTGTCACTTGTCATTTAGAAATTTCAGCAAGTACACTTTAAAGGTTTAAGTGCGCATCTCTCTTGGGCACAAGTTTCAAGGTTGTAGAGCACCCTCTTGTGTGCATTAGGGTTTTATGGTTGGGGGATCTTCTCTTGAGAATACAGAAAAGGATTATTGGGTTTTCTTCCCTTGAGTAGAAGGGTTTCCTAGGATATTTCTTGTGTTCTTGTGCATGGTATTTCTTCTTGTGATCTTGGTTATTGCAACACTTGTGTATGGTGTAGCTGCATTTGTTTATGGTTCAAGTAAATGATAAAATGAAATAAACATCATGCTTGAGCCTAGCATAGTGAAAATTCAACATGTTTTCAGAGCATAGGTCTTGAAGAAGCCATTGCACAAGCTTCAAGCAAATCGTCCTCTCTCTTCTGCAGAACCGTATGACCCTCCTAGGGTTTCCAAAAAAAGGTACGACCCTCTCTTGTTTGGTTATTTCAGCACTTTATACTTGAGTGTTGGGGATAAAAATTGCATAGGAGTGTATGGCCTCCTTCAGCGCACCTCCAACAACCTTCATATTGCATTTCCGAGCATTTTGGATTTTTGGCCCTAGGGTTTCTAGGGTTTCGCAATTTTCTACAAAAATTTCAGTTTTAGGGTTTCTGCAACTCATTGAAGGAGATTTTCAGCTCACCAGTGTTCTTCTAACTTTCAAGGCTTATTTTTGGCAGTCATAAGCACAATGAAACCTAATATTACTAGGCTAGCCTAGCCGTTAGGTTTCCTAGCCTAGTTGGTAAGGGTTTGTGAAGAATCTGAAAATATGATGAACAAAACTATGGTAGAAGATAAGCTTGATGGATCAAGCAACTTCAGTTCCTGGATGTCGAGACTTCAGAGAGATGAAGACATCAAAGAAGAAGCCTTCTTATTCATTTCAACACTCTCAAGTATGGTTCCTACTAATAATGATATTCGGTTAATAGACAGTGGTGCCTCTAGGCAAATGAACGGATATAGAGATCATCTGACAGATCTTGTTGAGGAAGATACCAATCTACATGTTGTACTTGGAGACAATGCCAGATATAATGTGAAATGGGTTGGAACTTCTAAATTTCAACTAGATTAAGACATACCTCTTCAGTTGAGTGAGGTATTATATGTACCTGGGATGAAAAGAAACCTTATCTCCATTTCTTCCTTAGAAGATAAAGGCTACAAGATTACCTTTTTTGAAGGAAAATTTCTTGCATGGCACAAGGACTCACATATAAATTATGCCCGAGTAATTGGTGTTCGATAAAATAGCTTATACAGGTTGATTGTTCAACTAGTCCAGGCCCTGTTCCATGATACTATCAACTTGAGTGAGATATGGCATAGGAGACTTGCTCGCATTCATTATATAGGCCTTCCAACTCTAGGGAAAATGGTAGCAGGCCTTCCAAATATAAAGGTTCAACATAAAGGTGTTTACAGAGTTTGTGCTCTTGGCACGAATGTCAAGGGGTCCTTCTTGAGAAATGACAGCAGATCTAAGGGAATCTTGGACTTGATACATTCAGATGTGTGTGGACCAATGATTGTTTCCTCCTTGAACAGATATTTGAATTTTGTACTATGTGCTCTTCATATATGATCACTCTCGAAAGACATGGATTTATTTCTTGAAGACCAAGGATGGAGTCCTTGCAAGATTTCAAGAATTCAAAGATCAGGTTGAGAACCTGACCAGAAGGAAGATCAAGGTGCTAAGATCAGATAATGGACGAGAGTACACATCCAGGGATTTCAGTGATTTCTGTATTGAGGCAGGGATCAAGAGGGAGTACACAGTTCCTTATAACCCTCAGCAAAATGGGGTTGTAGAGAGGAAGAACAGGACCATCTTTGAGGCAACCAAAGCAATGATACATGATCAGAGTCTACCTATGATTATGTGGGTAGAAGCATCCATGACCGTAGTATATGTTCAAAACATGAGTCCTCACCAAATTTTGAAGAACATGACTCCCGAAGAAACCTTCACCGGAGTGAAGCCTAAGGTTGGACACTTTAGAATATTTGGGTGTCCAATATATTTTCATGTACCCAAGGAGAAGAGGTCCAAGCTAGACCCTTAAGGTAGAAAGGGTACATTTGTGGGATATAGTGAATCTTAGAAGGCATACCGGATCTACATCCCTGGTCAGAGACAGATTGAGGTGAGCAGAGATGTCATCTTTGAGGAAGAGATAGCCTTTCGAATATCCAGAGAATCTCAGATGGAGATTGATAGAGAGACAGTACCTTCTCCCCCTTCAGCAGTTCAGAGGGAGACAACCATTGTTCAAGTCGATCCAGTTGCTCCAATTGATGTCCCCAAAGACATTGTAGTAGACCATAAAAGGCCTGTCTGGGCTCGACAAACTCTACAGGAGGAAGAGGGACATGCAGATCCTCAAGGCACATTCCGAGAGAGAAAGAAACCAAAAATATTTTTGAGTTGTTTTTCAGCCATAAGACACATCATTGATACTGAGCCTTCTTGTCATGGAGAAGTAGCAGGTCAGCAAGTATGGCAAGATACCATGGCAGAAGAGTATCAGTCTATCTTGAAGAATGATGTGTAGGATATTGTTCTGAGACCAAAAGGGAAGTTTGTAGTGACTTCCAAGTGGATCTATAAGATCAAGCATGCAGCTGATGGAAGTGTCGAGAAATATAAAGAGAGATTTGTAGCCAAAGGATTCTCATAGGTGGAGGGAATTGACTATGAGGAGACATTTCCTCCTGTAGCCCGATACACTTCCATCCGTACTATCATTGCACTAGCTGCATCTATGGGATGGAAACTACATCAAACGTATGTAAAGACAACCTTTCTCAATGGTGAGATTGAGGAAGAAGTTTACATCGAGCAGCCAGAGGGATTCATGATACATGACGAGAAATCTCATGTGTGCAGATTGAAGAAAGCCTTGTATGGACTAAAGCAAGAACCTCGTGCTTGGTACGAGAAGATGGATGGATTCCTGATGAGTTTGGGCTTTAGTAATGGTGTTGTTGATCCAAACCTATATTATAATATTGTTGGTGACGAGTGTCTGATCTTGGTCTTGTATGTGGATGATTTATTCCTCACCCGTTCAGAAAGACTTATTGTTGAATGCAAGCGTGAATTGACTTATGAATTCGAGATGAAGGATCTGCGTATGATGCACTACTTCTTGGGACTAGAAGTATGGCAGAGGACTGATGAGATTTTCCTGATTCAAGGAAAATATACAGTGGAGATATTCAAGAAGTTCGGTATGACAGACTACAAATCCATGCCTACACCGATGGTGATGGATTTGAAGTAAATGAACGAATCTTCTATTGATTCGGGTGAGATTGATCCACATCTATACCAACAATTGATTGGATCATTGGTGTATCTGGTTAACACCAGACCTGATATATGCTATGCAATGAATGTACTGAGTGTTAGAATATAAAGGATTGTGTGCTCGTTTTACCATGATGATACCCTCATCTCCCAACCACAGGCCGAAGCCTCCCTCCGAGCACCTTGACCTTGACCGAGAAGAGAATTTTGGCTGCAATCTATAGCCAAGAGAGGCTAAATGCACCAAGCAAAAGAATAGAAACAAAACTGAATAGATGATCCCACCCAGAACTAGCGCACCACTTTCCCTAGAGACCTGCGCACAAAACTGCCAACTGCAGTGCGCACAACTGGCTCTGCAATTCTGAGAGTGTGTAATAATGAAACT
>JZKD02S1858785.1:379608-404969 GCA_000966675.3 Picea glauca
CCCACTTGCTGATTTTCTTTTCTAACATGCTTCCAAATAACTTTGCAAACAAGGGGTTTATCATTATGGTTCTATAATTGGAGGGATTATTGACGTCACCACTCTTGAAAAGAGTGATGTTCACTATATGAATGCCTTGATCTTTGTGTTTTGATAAATGTTTGGTGTATTCTAAACGTTCACTTTTTTGGTATTTTTATGGGCATATTTTTTGATCAGTTTTATTCGAAATTCGGTAAAAATTTGTTGGAACTCTAGATTTGAGTGATTGATTTTATGTAATTCGAGTGCCAAGCGGGTTTTTTGGGGCACTGAATCCATTTATGCATTCAAAAATGCAATTTAAATAATAGAAAATGGTGATTTCACCAAGATTTTTATTTGAAATTCGGTAAAAATTTGTTGGAACTCTAGATTTGAGTGATTGATTCTATGTAATTCGAGTGCCAAGAGGGTTTTTTGGGGCGCTGAATCCATTTATGCATTCAAAAATGCAATTTAAATAGTAGAAAATGGTGATTTCACCAAGATTTTTATTCGAAATTCAGTAAAAATTTGTTGGAACTCTATATTTGAGTGATTGATTCTATGTAATTCGAGTGCCAAGAGGGTTTTTTAGGGTGTTGAATCCATTTATGCATTCAAAAATGCAATTTAAATAATAGAAAATGGTGATTTCACCAAGATTTGTTTGGCGAGGTTCCGCTAAAAAAAGTTCAAAAAGTTGAATGTTTAGACAATGCCAAATGTTTTTTCTCAGCTACTCTTCATGGGAATATGTGTCGATGATCATTTAAACTTATAATTTTTGTATAACTAGCATACCTCTGAAGCATGGAAAGGAAACTCTCAAGATAACATCAGAGAATAAGTAGCACAGCCACAAATTTGTGGCCAATGAACATCGATAGACGATAACAACAAAAGGAAGAGCGATTTAGGTCAAAGTTGTTGTAGATTTTGTATTAAATAGACCTTCTGTTCTCCTAATGTTCTTTCAGTTCTTGAAAATTCGAGACATCGTGGTTCTATTTTCCTAATGTTTCATTCAATTCTTGAAAATTCAAGACCTGTAAATTACTCTTGAACACCAACATTTTTTGTTGAAAACCCTATTCTTTGAGACCTTTAAATAATTTGACCTTGTTTCTGGGAAGAAGGTTGC
Source organism: Picea glauca (assembly GCA_000966675.3). NCBI lineage: Eukaryota > Viridiplantae > Streptophyta > Pinopsida > Pinales > Pinaceae > Picea > Picea glauca. Next base: position 380,774 of record JZKD02S1858785.1, read on the forward strand.
AGTGAGCATGGCCACCAATGCCATCCTTGTGAACTTTTTCTTACAACACTATCAATGCCAATTTGCATTTCCAAGAATTCTTTAAAAAATGCAAATCCCAAATAATTGCTTTCTCTGGAATCACAAAAAAGGGATTAATGGAAACCATTCTAATTGTTTCAACTGAGAAAATTTGCATTGATATCCATGACTTTAGAGAATGCCTATCATTAAGAAAGATAAATATAATGCATCCATTACTCAGAAATCACATGCATCCACCTCATAGAATGTGTAAACATGCAGGAACATAAAACAAATAATGCCAAGTTTCTACAAATGTTTTTCAATTGTCCACTTCAAAGGGGAGTCAAGCAAGCAATCGACTTTGTCATTGCAAGTCATCATAACTATAGAAAATCCATTATGGTGGTGGTTTTCTTAGTAATGAAAAAATCCAATATCTAATATAAATGTTTAGTTACAAGACGAACTATTAAATTCAAACGTTGAAATCGATGCAATAGATGTGGCATATTTTCATATGTATTAAACTTTGACAATAAATTACTCTACAAATTTTATATAAAACCCTAAATTGAAACCCTAATTCTAATTTTGGTTTTTATATAAATGGATACAAGACTAAGCGTCAAGGGTTCACCCCAATTTAAATTAATGAATAGACTTGTATTCCAACGTAGAATGATTATAGCTTCTCTCTTCACTGTTTAGCAGCATTAGTAGTAGCCAAATGGTACATAATATATATTCCTACATAGGTACATAATCTATAATCCTATGAAGCTCATTTCATCAATTAGAATGTATTGAACATGTTTCATCTCTTCTTGGAACACGATAAGGGATTGACCATGTAAGGCTTCATGTCCCCGATAGGAATCCTAAGTCATGCATGTATAATGGCTGCATGTATGTTAAATATTGCAACTCTAGTAGGGGAAAGAAATACTATTGGACTATGGCCAGACGTTGCTTGAGAAGATAATGCTTGTTTGATGAGCCTTATAAGGTAGGATTTCCCTATGCCTCCAGTGCCTTGGATGATCATCTTCAATTGTTCTTTTGATTCTCTTGCTTGTAAGTGTTGTTATGGCTATCTTCATCTTCGTATGTTTTTCCATTGGGAGTGGGAAAAGGGATGTGATCAACATGCCATGCATGGTAGTCATTTCTTGTGCTCTCCCAATTAGCCAAAATATCTTCTTTTGAAATACCTATATCTTCAGAGAAGGAACGAAAGGATTTGTATAAAAGTAGCTCATTCCAACAAAACTCAACAAAGGTATTGGAATCTTTTTTTGGTATTTTAGTAAAAAGTGGCCATACATGGACAATTGTGGGGATGTGTCTTTTTTTCCACTTTTCATTTTTCCATGCTTGGTTATATGTCTAGTTTTTTATGAGGTCAATCAAACATATAGGTTCCAAAAAAATAGGATGGATTAGATATGCATCAATGAAATTGGAGTTGGATGAGCAGTTAGACAAATCATGAGAGATTCATTTTGATGGGCAACATTTAGTTTGGTGAAGGTGCGACTGCATTTGACAAGGGGTAACTTTTGGAGCATATGGCAAGTTTCTCAGGCACTTATGTCCCAGTCTACAATTGATTTTGAGTGCAAATGTTGATAGGCATTTGAGGCAGGGTCATCTGGATGTGATGTAGTTGCAATTTTGGTCAGCATATGGTGGTAGGTCTTTGATCTCCCCTCTGCTTTGGAAGCATATTTGGAAATGTATTTCAAAACTACACAATGAGAGAGGATTGGTTGGCAATCACCATTTTCTCACCATGTTTGGAGTGTGTTAGGTTTATGGATGTTTAGGCACTCATCATTACGTGTTGGGTGATATGTATTTTGGCCCATTTCATCAATGTAGAGCAATGACTCCATTTGTTCCCTCCAAGGGAATTTATAATTGCATTCAAGGGTAGCCCTTTTTCTATGGAGACATGTTTTCTCAATGCACTTTGTATGTCTTTGAACTCGATTCAAGAGTTTTTCATAGTCCTCAAGTGGGTTGGATGTAAATATCTCTTGTGTATCCAACAAGAAAGGATCATCTTCAATGGATTGATGCACAGCCATGTGTGTGTCATGGTTTGCTCTAGGATTCCAGGTCGTAATATACTTATCAAGAAAACTCTTTGCACCATTGATTTGATTCAGGTCTTCCTAATTTAATGTTTCCATGTTTGGAGCACCAACAAGCCACAAAAAACCATGTATATGTGCAGAGCCTCGATGTTGCCATTCATACCTACAAAAGGAATATGAAATTATTATTACAAAGAATATAAATTTATATGTTGGGTGGAGGTATGTTTAATAGGTATTATAGATTATGTACCTATACCAATAGTCAATTGTGTGCATATATTTTTTCAGTATCTCCTCATGGAAGATTGAAAACCTTTTGTGCATGTATCTAGCTACAGTGTCGGGGTGGTCAATGGTATTGTGGGTATGCCAATGCTAGTGAAACAATGGGTCAAAAGGTATACATGCACATGCAAGTCCGGTCATTTTGTCTATGTTGCATTAAGAGTGAAAAACATGGTCGGGCATTGAGGTTGTGTTATCATTTATGTTAGCTTGATCTTTCACATGATCCAAAATTCTCTAGTCCCATGCAACTATCCTCCACAACGCGTGACTTGTTTTGGGAGTTTGTCTGTAGGCGGTTCTTTGAGATGTACATGCAGCTCTTGAATTGTGGTGGGGGTGTTATGCTCTTGTATTTGCTTGACAAAGAAGGTAGTTATTGTTTGACTTTGATGGAACATTATCAAATTGTAGAGGTAGTATCTTAATCAAGGATGACTACCAAACTTGTTTTCATGGTACCTCATCAAGTGTAGTGCATAGCTGTCAATCAAGATGTTCTTCATGTGTGGGTGGCAAGGTAGGGCATCCCCAGCAGGGAAAAAAGTAGGAAATTCCATGTCGAATAAACCCTTCGTGTTGTATTCATTCACTGGTGATAGGCCAATTGTCGGCAAGTCAATTGTCTCTGGTGGATCATCATATGTATTGTGAACAATGCTCTTATTGTTTTCTTTTCTCACTATGTATTAGGCAATCTAAATGAAAAGGAAGACATTGGTTGTTCCTCTTGGCAAACAACACGGTGTTCTATATTTGCAATGTTTGACTCTTCATTGGGAGAAGTGAAATTTTTCATAGACACAGAAAGGAGGTGAGAAGAGACAATGGTATGAGCAGTTGGAAGTGATGCGAGCGAGTTTTGGTCAATTTGGACACCATTGTAATATTTGTTATTTTGCATCTTCCATAGTAATGCATTGATGACATAAGATTTTTCCACATAAGAATCATAACATTTCCCCTATCCTCCATGTATCCTAACAACCAAGATGTCAAGATCTGGAAGGCGACATGGTAGGTAAGTTACTATTTGAACAATTTATTAGGGGAAACAGGTGTGGGGGGAGTTTCTTTTGACTCCAGTGGAATTAAGTCAGTATAATTCTTGTGGGGACTTGGACACACCTCCAACAATTATGTCGAGGCTCTTTTAGTCTATATGGGGTTGTGTCTCCTTCCAGTCAATATCTCGTTAAAAATAGTTGTAATCGGTGATTCTAATTTGATTATAAAAGGCCTCCCAAGACTCATAAAAAAATGTCCATCCTACTCTGGCAAGGATACTACTCATAATCAAAGATTTGGAAAAAAAAAATTAGAAGTCAATTACTTCCATGTGTATCGCTCGCAAAACAACCTTGTTGATTCTCTAGCAAAAGAGGCCAAGCAATATGAGCAACATTGAGTTAAACTTAATGGTGAATATACATATGAGTCTATTCCCTAGAAAACAGATGATAATACACACACAAATCATAGTCTACAAGGATCCAATAATCCCACAAATAGAAGTAAAGGTTATTAAACAAAATGAAGCACGAGAGGGGCCCTCTTCTTCCCACGAGCATCCCTTTCATGACACAAGTAGATCTTATGCGTTACATGTTGTGTGGGATCAGGAAACACACGACAATCTCCATAGCTTGCGTCCCCTTTCTCATCACACTATGGAAACATTTAATCAGGTAATGTATGTATTGTAGGTGTCATCACTCAATCTTGACGTCCTCTTCATAGGTGAAGTACAGGCTTGGATCTCCATGGGAAGTACAAGTCTCGCGTTCTCCTCTGTCATTTCCTTGGCAGGGATACAATTATTTCCTTTTATGTCATTGTCTTCATCTGTAGGGAATTATTACTCGCATCTTCATCCATGCATCCACACGATGGTGAGTTAAATACCCAGGTTGATATTCATTCATTGCTCACGAGACATCGATTACAAGACCAGTTTGAGGTGACAGTTGGGATTTTGGGTGCATTCAACTTGTGTATTCATTGGTGCAATAATGCGGAGGTGCTCCAGAGAACCTTGCGATTTCCAGGAGTGTGTAATAGGTAAATTGCAGGAACAACTGATTGCACAGACATGTGAAATTGAAGAACTTCATAACATGTCTGTGTAGTTGACCCATCAACTTCAAGAACATGAGCTCCATCAAAATCAAGAAATGGAAATAGTATTGTGAATTGTTAATAGAAATACTATCCATATGCGATCCATCCATAGACATTTGGTGCATCCTCCTCAAGGCATCCCAACTATGCCACAACTAGAGGTATCAGTAGAATCACGAGCTTCCAATGAGGTGCTTCATCTGCTTCAACATCAAATCGAACAAGTAGAGATGGGTGTAATGAAAGAAGAAGAGAAAAGGATGGATCAAGAATGGGAAATGAAAAACCAAACCCAGGTGGACACAACCCTACACCTCAACTAGTCTAGATAATGCAATCAAAAATTTTATTTTTGTTGTTTTCATATGTAGTCATTTTGATCTGGGATCTTTTTCATCGATGTGACTTATTAAAGAATTATATTAAATGAGCATAAACTGAAGTGCACCATAAAGAAGGAAAACCTCAATAATAAAGAGACATAAGAATCAAATCTGAACACAAAAACTTGATAACGGAGTTCGTCCCTAATGGACTATGTCTTTGGGTCCTGCTCTCAAATGGGTAGGCCTTTTTATTAACTTAGCAAAATAATTTGGCAAAATACATAAGTATACCTCATTCTGGAATTAAGCTACAAAAGTTTTGCTCATATCAGAAAACATACAACGCCATTGAATTTGTGGCGTCGAATTACCCAAAAATGATTGTCTCCATACCTCAATCTGACTCTGGCACTTCAAGGCCTAAGAGAAATTTTGTCTCGATTTTGTGCCTGCAACCTGCAATTAATTCATCAAAATTTACCTTGTAAAATGTGCCCAATCGTACCATTGTGTGCCCTCTCCTCTAGCTCTAGAAAAAGTCTGGTTTAAAAGAATGAAATCTCGACGGATAATACAATGGGGCCATTAAGCCAATCGGTTGGCGAAATTAGGCGTTAGTTGGTGGGAGGTCTAGGGTTCGAATCCTCCTGGACCCCATTTTGGTTTGATTTCATAGTTGTTACAATTGTTGGAGGGGGTCCGCCAGACCGGACGTCGGCTAGTCGATACCCACTGCCAGTTCCGATATATATATATGTTGACTGTTAATAAAATCCGGCCATCGAATCTAGCACCGGTCGGTCAATATTTTTTTGACTGTTTGGATTCCAACCCTCATTGGGAATTTGCGAGATGCCACATGGTAGCCCATGACTTGGCCACGTGGCGGTCATTCATTGACCCACGTCACTTGCTTACAAAGTCAACTACCTGGTCAACTTGCCACATCACCTGCCAATTGTTTGTATGGATGCCATGTCTTGTACGGAAGTCACGTGCCTACCATGTCCTCTACAAACTTCCATGTGGCACTTTTCCATTGGTCTACATACTGACTGAAAAATGCGACAAATGGGTGATGCATGGCAGCCTCTAGTGCTGCCACATCATCATGCTGGCATCATCATGACACATGTCGATCTCTGATTGTGCCATGTACCTTATATGGACACTGACGTCATATGTATTAATGTTGACGTTAGCAGTATGGATGTTGAATCATCCCTGCTAACTGGGCTAGGTTGACCAAAAATTTGACCACGAATATCTTTTGATCTGTAACTCCGTTTGACGAACCGTTTACGTTGTTGGAAATCTTGCGATACGCTCTTTGCGATGATGCCAATTTTGTTGAGTTTTTAAGACTTGGAATTTTTTCCCTTTCTCCACCTGCTGAGGCCATTCTAAGCTTCCTAAGGAACTTATAATAGTTTTGAGTTATTCTTAGGCCTCTCTGGATCCTTTCGGATCACGCCTTCCTAATGAGATCTTTTGGGACCACAAAAAGCTTTTATCAATCAACAGGTAAGTGAGGGAAGGGTTCCCTCACTTTGTCTTTCTCAATCCACTTTGCCTTTTTTGGATGTGTGACCTTTAATCCCACTCAAAGATAATCAACATCACCTTTGCATGAAGCCCTCATCCTTTTGTCCAGGATGATATCTTCCTTTAACTCGTCCAAGTACTCAGGAGCAAACTCATCAATCGAAGGCAGTGAAACTTCCTCACCTTGATCCATGATCATTAGAGGCTCGAAAAGTTTCAAGTTTTCTACGTTTACAACTGAGTAAATCTGCATATAAGGTGGAAAACCTAACTGAAGAGCATTGGTACCAATTTTCTCTAAGATGGTGAATGGTACATATCGGATAGGTTTGAGTTTCTTTTGTTCACCCTTCAATTGCTCCTTGTTGATGTGAAGCCATACTTGGTCTCTGACCTGGAATTGATGATCAACCATGTGCTTGTCATGTAAAGCCTTATACTGTTCTTGAATTTTCTCCAACTTCTTCCTGACTGCTTGGTGCACTTGTTGGATCCTTTGAATGAACTTGTGGGCCCTATCTTCATTTATTTCTTCATTTGAATCGGCATATTTCCCATACATCAAGTCCAAAGGGACCTTAGGAAATTATCCAAAGCATGTCTCAAATGGTGAACATTAAGTGGAGGAATGTAAGGCTCAATTGTAAGCATGTTGAATATAGGGTATATGGTCATCCCACAACTTGGGATGTTTACTTCAGTAGCCTTGAAGAAAATGTACCAGTGTTCGATTAACAACCTCTGTCTGACCATCTGTGTGTGGATGAAAAGTTGTACTCCTATTCAACTTAGTGTCCATAATTCTCCACAGACTTGTGCAAAACTCTCCAAGGAATCGAGTATCTCGATTCAAGATAATGGATGTGGGAAACCCAGAGTGGCCCCAAACATACTAAAAGAAGAGATTAACAGTCTTCTCAGTAGTGACCTACTTTTTACATGGCATCAATATACACATGTTTCTAAACCTATCCACTACTACATACAAGTAGTCATGACCCCTTTTCGACATTGGTAAACCCCCTACAAAGTCCATGGAAATAATTTCCCATGGGTGAGACGGAACAAGAAGTGGTGAGTACAACCCTAATTTTCTATTAGTGGGATTACAAGTAGAACACATCACACACCCCTTTACATACTTGGTTACAATTGCTTTCATTTGAGGTCAGTAACAAAACCTTTGCAGATGAGCCATGGTTTTTCCTACCCCAAAATGCCCAAACACAAGAGAAGTGTGAGCTTCTTGTATTACATGGACTCGTTCACTTTTAGGAATACATAGCTTTCCAAGATGATAGAGTAAGTTCTCTTGCAAACAATAGTTCTCCACCTGTGCACCATGGGTTAGCTTTTCAAATACATCTTTAAAATCTTCATCAACAAGATATTGTTCAACATGGCTATCATGAGATAAAGAAGCATTCTTCAAAACAATAGAAGAAACAATAGGAGGTCTAGAAAGCATATCAACTACCTTGTTACTTGTACCCTTTTTATACTCGATTACCAAATGGAACTGTTAAAGAAAACCCATCCACCTGTAATGTCGAGATTGTTGCATCTTGGTTTGTGCTTGGAGATATTGTAAGGGTCGGTGATCTGTATGTATGATGGTTTATTCCCTAACAAGTAATCCTTCCATTTTTTCACAATTTGAACTATTGCATACAACTCCTTATCATATGTAGGATAGTTAACAACGGATTGGTTAAAAGTTTCAGAGTGGTAATAGATAGGCTTACGATACTGCATCAATACTACACCCATGGCGTAACCGATGTCATCTGTCTCGATCTCAAATGGTTGTTGAAGATTCGACAATGCTAATACTGGTGTTGTATTGATCTTTTACTTCAAGGTGTCGAAGGCATTTTGTTGCTTCCCTCCCCACTGAAAAGTCTTCTTTACACTGGTCAAGGCATGCAAAGGAGTTGCAATAAATGAGAAGTTTGTGATGAATCTCCTCCAGTACTGAACTACAACCAAGAAGCTTCGTACTTTGGTTACATTTTTTCACTCAGGCCAATTTACAATTACATCAATTTTGTAAGGATCAACTTTTCCCTTCGCAAAGTATCCAATACTTGTTTTACATGTCGTACATGTTCATCCCAAGTCCCACTAAATATAAGAATGTCATCTAAATACACAATTACAAAGTCATCTAAGAATGGCCTAAATACATCACCTATTACACGCTTGAAGGTCACTAGGGCATTACAAAGCCCAAATGGCATAACTAACCACTCAAATAGACCATGTTTGGTTTTAAAGGTAGTTTTCCATGCATCCTATTCTGCAACCCTGATCTGATGGTAACCACTGGGAAAATTCAACTTAGTGAAATAAACAACATTCTTTAATTGATCAAGTAAATCATCTATATGAGGAAGAAGGTATTGATTTTTCACTGTGATTTTGTTTAAGGCTCGATAATCGACACACATTCAGCATGTGCCATCCTTCTTTGGCACCATCACAATCGGAGAACCGCAAGGAGATGAACTAGGTCTGATGACCCTTCGACCCAACAAGTCCTCTACATGTTTCTTGATTTTTGTCATCTCTGCAATCAACATTTTGTACATGCCCACATTAGGAAGGGGAGAATCCTGTTGAAGATGTATTTCATGTTGGATTTCCCTCTTAGGAGGTAATCCATCTGGTTACTGAAAGACCTCATCATAATTACAAACAATATCAATTAATTCTTTCTTATGGGAAGGATAACATCCTTGGAAGGCGTCAGATATTCCAACATCCTTTTCTCTTACAACCACGAGTACATATCTCTTATTAGTGTTTATGATTCTTTTCGTCTGGCATGCACTAACAAGTGTTGTGTTAACCTTCATGTTGTGGGTTCTAACAATATATTCCACTCCTCCTTTAGTAAGGTGATATTTGTTCTCATGACGAAAGAAGACTACTTTTCTATCATAAAGATATGGACTCCCCAACCCAATGCCACATATATCAAGTGAAACAACATCCAAATCAACTTCATCAACAAATTTTGAAGTAATAGCAAATCTAACCCTACACTGCTCAGTGACATTAAGTTTTTCTTTGTCGCAAACCCAACCAAGAGTATGCTTAGATACAACCCTTATGTGAAATAGATCATTCCTCTTTCGTTCATCATCACGAGATTCATTAGTGGAACATGAACTAGCATGAATGGAATCTTTACCTTGTACTCCTACCACTGTGATCTTTTCCTCATCTCCTGAATCAAAACCAAGATATTTTAGAGTTGTAGCAACGATCTTTGTCTTCCCCTTTCCACCGAATTTCTTTGGTTTCTTCTCCGGATATAGTTTCCAACAATGCTCATCGTTGTGTCCATCTTTCTTGCAATGAGTGCAAGATGGCTTTCCTTCTCCATTCTTTGTAGCGACGGTCTTTTTGTCCTTTATTTTAAACTTTCCTTTAAACTGATTATGTAGAAACTTGGAAAGCTTCCTTATGGGATCATCTTGAACATTCTTCCCTTTGTTTTCAAGGTGAGTGGCTTGCACACAAACTTCGTCAAGACTGGTGGGGTTAAACAACAGTAAAGTATGACGAATATAACTGTGATGTGCACCAATATACTTCATTAAAGTTTCATAAGAATCTAAGGGAATGTTTAGTGCAAGTGCTTTCTTCCAAAATTCTTCCGTGAAACTTTGTATTGTTTGACATTTACTTTGTCTTAAAGTTTTCCATTCCATCATTTCTTTATGTAAATAACCCAATGGATAAAATTTCTTCCTTATTGTTGATTTAAATTCCAACCATGAGGAAAGAATATTACCACACTTACTTATGTCCCAAAGCTTGCTCTTCCACCATATGAGAGCAGTGCCTTCCAAGAGGCTAATTGCACTTTTACTTCCTCTTCATCAATCTGTTGTACATGACAATATACTTCAACCTGTCAGATCCAATTATCTAGCTTTTTAGGATTAATATCTGCATTAAACATAGGTAAATCAAAATTTACATCAAGCTTTAATAATGGATTCTTAAAAGAGGCTTTATGATTAGCATTAGAATGATGAGAATGATGAGAATGATCAAAGAAAGAAGATCTAGAACTTGATGGTGAAGATGGAGGCTCAGGAGGGTCTCCTCTAGCCCCTTAGTTCACTGAAGCATTTTCATTTGCTTGTGCTTCCTTTTTCTTCCCTTTCTTTTTCATCCTCTTCTCGTAGTCTCCATACATTCTCTCGACCATTTCTGACATGCGATAGAATACCATATGGAATTTTTTCTCCTGCTCATCATGCTTGCCCTCTTCATCCATTTTCTTCCTTCAGGATGCATGACCAATCTCTAGATTGAAAGTCTTAAATGTTCCTTCACCCTATTTATGCTTGGCCTAAGTAAGAATTCACACTCAACAATTCAAGTCAAAGATGATTGCTCTGATACCAACATGATCCAGGATCTTTTTCATCGATGTAACTTATTAAAGAATTGTATTAAATGAGCATAAAGTGAAGTGCACCATAAAGAAGGAAAAGCTCAATAATAAAGAGACATAAGCATCAAATCTAAACACAAAAACTTATTGAGTTTGTCCTTGATGGACTACGTCTCCCGGTCCTGCTCTCAAATGGGTAGGCCTTTTTATTAACTTAGCAAAAGAATTTGGAAAAATACATAAGTATACTTGATTCTGAAATTAAGCTGCAAAATTTTTTCTCAGATCATAAAACAAACAACACCATTGAATTTGTGGCGTCGAATTACCCAAAAATGACTATCTCCACACCTCAATCTGACTCTAGCACTTCCAGGCCCAAGATAAATTCTGTCTAGATTTCCGTGCGTGCAACCTCTAATTAATTCATCAAAATTTGCCTCGTAAAACATACTTGGTCATACCATCGCATGCCCTCTCCTCTAGCTCTGGAAAAAATCTGGTTTAAAAGAATGAAATATCGACAGATAATACAACGGTGTCATTAGGCCAATTGGTTGGCGGAGGTTTGAATTAGGCATTGGTTGGCGGGAGGTTCGGGGTTAGAATACTCCCATACCCCATTTTGGTTTAATTTGATAGTTGTTACAATTGTTGGCGGGGGTCCGCCAGACCAGCCGCCAGTTCCGATATATATATATATATATATATATATATATATATATGTTGACTATTAATAAAATCCAGTCGTCAGATCTGGCGTCGTCCGAGCAATATTTTTTTGACTATTTGGATTCTAGCCCTCATTGGGAATTTACGGGCTGCCACGTGTCAGCCCATGATTGGGCCACGTGGAAACCATTCATTGGACCACGTCACCTACTTACACAGTCAACTACCACATCACCTCTTGCCTGGTTAGCTTGCCACGTCACCTGCTAGATGGTTGTATGAATTCCACGTGGTTGTATGGATTGGCACGTGGCACTTTTCCATTAGTCCACATATCAATCGAAAAATGCCAAAAATGGGTGACACATGGCAGCCTATGGTGCTGCCACATCATCATGACATGTGTCGATCTCTGATTGTGCCACGTACCCTATATGGACGCTGACATCATCTGTATTGATGTTGACGTCAACAGTACGGATGCTAACTCATCCCTGTTGACTGGGCTAAGTTGACCAAAACTTTGATTGCGAATATCTTTCAATCCATAACTCCGTTTGATGAACCATTTACGTCATTGGAAAGCATGCGACGCGATCTTTGCGATGATGCCAATTTTGCTGAGTTTTGAGGACCTTGAATTTTTTTTCCCTTTTTCCACCTGTTGAGGCCATTCTGAGCTTCCTTAGGAACTTCTGAGAATTATGAGTTATTCTTGGGCCTCTCTGGATCCTTTTGGATCACATTTATAGATGGAAGTTTTGTATCGACCCTTATTTGAATTGGAACAATTCTTAAATAGGTAGAAAGACAAGGGAGATAATAAACTGCTATATAAGTCTTCCTCATTGGACATATTGTATTAATGGTTGGTTTTGTTGATGCACATCCTCCTTTTTTTTCTAATAAAATTATTAACCATTCCTGTTAAAAAAAAGGTTACTATTTGAACAATTTGTTGTGGGAAAATGATAGTGTGGTAATTGTATTTGTATTTTCCACCTCGAGCATGCCTAACTTTCAATATGGGGCTAACTCAAGAAATGAGCATTTCCTCAACTTGAGTAAGTATTGATAGGACTGTGGGTTGGTCACCTAGGTCCATATTATTCCATTTTGAAAATATGTGACCATTTTTTTTCTCTATGGCATTGAGTACAAATGTGCCCATTTGGAGATGGGAGAATAGGAATGCTAGGATAGGATTATGTACATGCAATACATGTATGTATGTCATATAAGGAATCAATATGTTTTCAGAAAGATTTGGAATGGGGTTGATGTTCAATAACATGTGCTGGAAATTCCATAGGAGGTTGGTTTTGGTTTATATGTGAAGTCTCTCTCTCTCTCTCTCTCTCTCTCTCTCTCTGCAACGTATTTTATATGGCGTTGTTCATTTTGTTGGCTCCTAGATGTATATGTAGACATAATAGTAGTGATTGGGTCAATATTATATATATATATATATATATATATATATATATATATATATATGTTTATTTATTTAGAATGAATTGTATGGCGTTGGCGGTTGTATAGAGACTTGTTGGAAAGTTCAACTTGCGAAAAAGGTATTTGCAAAGTAGTTGATGTCATGCCTTGTTGAAAGAGAACAAGCCTTTGTAATAATCTTGAGAGTCCTTCACATGTGGTGTTTGTTGGTGTTGTTTGGAACATGGGGGCATGTTTTGCGCTAGATGGAATTCAATTTGTAATTAAAACTCAAATTTCTTAATAACACATTTCATATGTTTGATCACATGAATTTTTAAGCACATTCCCAGAATAATTACAAAATCAAAAGATGTGAATTTAAAATATATTATAAATAAATGCATAGGTTGTATTTCCTTCCATAGAAATGTTATAATGAAGAAAAAAACTCCAAAACATAAACACTTTATGTAATATGTATATCCACAAAAGTAGGGAAATTACGAATTGTTGTTTGAAAGAAACAACCATACAATTTGCATTCATTATTTTTCCAACAATTCAGGGACAGGGAGGTCCTCTTTTGGCTTTGGTATGTGATCAATTGTAGCACACGAAATCATGTTGAATTTGATATGTTTTTTATTGGCAAATATTTCTTCATGTACTACTAGTTTGAACAAGTAACTACTAAAGAACAACTTGCCAAATATGTCTATGATTTTTTTAGTATTTCCTTCATAGCCATATCCATATAACTTCTCAGCAGATATTCCTATAAGTTGTTGTGCAACTTCTTGGAATGCAATAACATTGATTTTTCTTGTTTGGTCTTCAAAGTTGAACTAGAAAACGTACATGTATTCACGTTAAAAAACATGTTGATTGCATCTTTGGAGATTCCATACACCATCCTCAATATGTGTGAGTTTTTTTTTTGCACTCTTGATCTTTAAATGTAAGTGGGCATGCAACATACCAACATTTGTATACATTTAGAGAAACAATAGTTTCCTCGACCAAAATGAATGTGGGGTTTGGACCTTTGCCAATTCCCTCATTTCATATGTTAACCAAGTGCTTTTGAATGAAGGGGTTCCTTCCTGAACCTCCATGTGTAGATAATGAGTGACAAGTGAGATCTGTTAAAGGGTTCTCAAACCAACTTCTTAAATCTTGTGCTTCTTAAATGAGAATAAGATTGATGGAAAGTTGGGATGTGAAGGTTGTGGTAATTGATATCCTATTAATATTAGTTGTTTTTCCAGCCTTAAGAGCGATTGTTAGACATCTCTTTGAGATATAATATTGTCCTAGATTATGTTTACTACATAAGACTCCCCATAATGTGACCTCTATACTACACCCTGACATGTCCTTTAATTGGAGGGTTCTCTTATGTGTTTATGTTCCATTATTTCTCATCATGGTTACCAAGGGGATAATGTAGATAACAACTCCAATAATATCAACCACGAAGTTGCTGTCTAAAGTTGGTATTGCATTAATAGAAGTGGACACACAGTTTTGGTTTGCTATTAAATTTCCATCCTCTAAACAAGTTTCAATAGTCAAGGTAATATCTAGATTTATTTCCCAATCATTCTTTAAATGATTGAATTATTTTTTTGCAAGCTTGATGTATCCTTAGATAATGTAAACTTTTCCAATGTCTATGGAAGGACAGAAATTTGTTGCTTGGATGTTGAAGCATGTAACATGTATCTCATCACCTTCTGCATAAATAACATCAAAATTAAATACATGATCAAGTCCCTTGGCATTGGTGAATGTGTGTAACTCAGTTTTTGAAAGTACTCTGACTTTCAAAGTTCATTCCTTGAGGGTTGAATGAAAATATGCAATAAGTGTAATTTTGGGGGGTGTTTCAATGGTTTCTAATGGTTGTTTTGCATAATCACTTACATCTTTGATCAATGTTGGGTCACCAACAATGTCTCTTGTAAAAGTATGCACATGTATTTCATGCACTATTAAAACCTTGAAAAAAAAATGTACAATTAGCACTTGAAATATTGGGCACATATAAGGCAATGCAAAATGTGGTTAGTGTGTGTTGCACGTGAAAATGAAAGGGATGCGTAGAGGGAAAATATCAAGAATAGTTGTATAAATTATTACTAAATTTGAGTTATGCGAAGAAGGTAGCTTGAAGACATACTTGTTATTTTGGATAGATATACAAGTGAAGTCTTGTAGCTAAACCAAGAACCCTTTTTGTATTTGAGATGATGTGAAATAGTGTCCATGTGTCGAAGCAAATAAGCTTTGAAAAACATTGATTCTATTAGGTAGGACTACTGAATAACGGTCTTCTAATGTTAATTTGAAATCCATAGTTTGTTTAATAGGATTGCAAATAACCTTTCCATTTCCAATCCATGTAAGCAAGGTTGGTGTTAACACAGATGCCACACCTTTGATATTTTGTTAAAAAGTGGAAGTACAAGGGCACTAAAATACCACATAGGAAAAAGCATTAAAGCGGTGTATTAGGTAAAATATAATGGAAACAAATGGAATTAAAGAAAAATAATATGCGAGTAGAGGAAAAAAATATTCATTAAAGTATCACTATATTTGTTGATGTATGGTTGTAACTATTTGAACAACAATAGTTTATGTACTTGGTGTAGAGTTTAACAAGGAATAAACAAGACATTATATGAGATGAAAAGCATGACATAGAAGGAGAAGAAAAGTAGAACTTAAAACTTTCAAATATATTTTATTATTTAAAGAAAGACATTTGTATGTCGATGATATACAAATGTGTGTACCATATCAACGTACAAATGTTTGTACCATGGTAAGAATAACACAATTTTAAAAGTTTATGTTGATGATATACATGTATAAAGGGAGAGAAAGAGAGACATACACATTGAAAATGTTTATTTAGTTGGATTTTAGTGATAAAATATATATTTGGTTTGKTTTACTCCAATATAAAATTGAACACTTATGTTTAAAATATTAAATYATGTAGTACAATTAACATGTGATTTGTTTGGAAAATAAATTATGAATAAAAATGAAAATTATTGTATCATTGTTGCAAAAATGTAGAATGGAATCAATATTTTACAWTATTTGAATACAATTCAATAATTTGMATTACATATTAAAAATATGCATTGTAGGCAATATATAGCCTATATATACAATCGTAGTTTACATGAAAAAATATGGAAATACATTTCATTTAAAAAAGTAATCTTTTCGCAAAAAATAATAACTACTCTAACAAAACTTATGATAAAATAAATAATACATTTATTCATATACATTTTTAAAATTAGTTTGGTAAACTACTATTCATAATAAATGTTAACTATTATTATAAAACTTCCCCTGGATGGGGTGCCATGTTGACAACATGCAACCCTTCATATTTATGAAGCATGCCACGACCCTCACCTTGATATCTCCAATGGAAGACAACATTCAATGTGCTTCTGTGTAGGCTAGACAGTTCCCTTGCACAGGTTTAATGGAGCTCTCAATGCGCCATGATGGATGGATGATGATGGGTATGGGAGGGATGT
Source organism: Picea glauca (assembly GCA_000966675.3). Taxonomy (NCBI): domain Eukaryota; kingdom Viridiplantae; phylum Streptophyta; class Pinopsida; order Pinales; family Pinaceae; genus Picea; species Picea glauca. The sequence goes on from JZKD02S1858785.1 coordinate 397,251, forward strand.
TCAAGGTCACCTCAGCACCCTTTGTGCCCCTATATTTCCTCTGGGTATGCCATTGATCCTCCCACTCAGTTCAAATTTTGCATTCGATCATTGCTCCTGTCACTCTCCTCGCTCTGTGCTTTCTCAAGCTAAGTCTAGTTAGGTTTTCCCTCACCACCATGCCACGGGAGCGTGATAAGCCTAAGAGGGGACCTTCTTGGTATAGTTATGTGACCAAGTAGCGAAGCATTCGCATGCTTTCCCAGGCTTCTTCGACCTCACTAATTCATTGTGATAGGGAGAAAAATCTGCCTCCAATGGCCTATGTAGAGGAGGAAATTCTAGAAGAACCAATTACGGTTCCGTTGGATTCCCTTCTTTGCACAGTGTTGGTGATCCAAAATGGATCTAGGAAGGCCAAAATTTCAAAGTTATTGGAATTGTATGAAACCAATGCCATTAGGTAGGGTTCGCCGTACCGATTCAATAAGTATATATATATATATATATATATATATATATATATATATATATATATATTTTTTTATTTTTTTTTCGAAAATGGACACCGTATGCGAAAGTTATCGCATTCTGAACTTTTTCCCAAACATGCAAAATGTCAAAGGTCAAATTCAACTGGTCAAAGGCCATACAACTGATGTGGCATACGATGTCGTTAGTACATCATGATGACATCAATAGTACATCATGATGACATCAATAGTACATCATGCTAACATCAACATGACACGTGGAAACACCAGGACATGCCACGTGTCAGTCATTTTTGGCATTTTCAGGGGTGATTTGGACCTATAAAAAAGTGTCACGTGGCACTATACATAAGTGACAAGTGGCACTCTACGAAGGTGACATGTGGCTGTACGAATGATGATGTGGCACTGTATGGATGATGACATGGAAATGTACGGAAGGATGACGTGGCACTGTACAGATGATGATGTGGCACTGTACGAATGATGACATGGAAGTTAATTGGGTAGACTAACGTGGCTCGAGCCAATGACGAGGGAACATGCGGCCCAATGAGGAGGCACCACGTGGAACCTTCTGGAAGGTCAAAGTGGTTTGGTGGTTTCCACCAAATCTGGCGGTTACCACCAAATCTAGTGAAATCCCGCTAAGTTTGGATAACTTTTACTAAATTTGGTGGAGTCTGGCTTATTTAGCTGGGCACAAAAATAAAGACAAGGGAGTTTTTATTTGCACGTAGTTCAAGACTATACATATTGTACGAAATCTAATAGGGTGCAACATTGGTATTTGTGTCGAGGGGAGGTCTCGAGGGCCTGTTTAGAAGTAGGTCGAATCTATACTCAAAATTTGTAGAACTTCGAGGGGAGTCCGAATATGGATTTTGTTTTTGCATTCGAGTAGTTGAACAAAAAAGTGCCTCCAGAACCCAAGATGTCAAGCCAAGTATAGCCAAGTTCATACTCAAAAGTCTCAAAATTACCTGTTGCAACCATTGGTGATGTTTGTTTTTGTCTAGAAGTTGCATATCTGAAAGGTGGTTTCAGGAGCTATTATGTAAGCCTTTCTTGGTATTGTTTTAAGCATTAAATATTAATAATAATCCTCCCACTGAAGACAAAGGCCCGGAGATGTAGGAAAATTTGTGCCGAACTCCATTATCAATCTTTGGCATTATGGTTTGTTGTTCTTAATGTTTACTTTATGTTCTAAATTATTTATGATGGATGAAACATTCATTCATTAAATATTATTCTTCTATTAATTGCAAAGTGGTAAATCAACTCATGAATAAACTTAACCATATTCTTTAAAAGATCAATTTCGGATCAAGTGGTGTCATAACAGGTTGACAATTGGTTGTTTGAGTTTGCATTATTACCAGAGAAAAGCTAAGTCGTGGTGAATGAGAGATTGTAGAAGGAGATCCAGAGATTGGATCAAGAAAGAGGACATCTCAAAGTGAGAAAATGACATTGGAAGAAGGAATTTCTCAAAACAAAAGAGAATTTACAAAACCTTTCTTCGCCATGTCAAAGATGGTAAAAGTGTTGAATGATGATTACTTGGAACGAAAGAGACCTTTTCAAGGGGAATCTTCAAAGCAAGGAAAAAGGGAAGAAGGAGAGGATCCTCCAAAATATCCTCCTCCACTTCCTTCACATCCATATTCTTCTTCTTCTTCAAGTACAAGTTCAAATACTACTTATTCAAGAAAACATTCTCATAAACATAAGCTTGATATGCCATTACTTAAACTCGATGTAAATTTTGTTTTGCCTATGTATGATGGTGAAGTTAATGCTAGGAAACTTGATAACCGAGTTAGACGGATGGAGGTATATTATAATGTGCAACAAATCAAAGATGAGGTAACCAAAATCAGAATGACATTGCTTCATCTTGAAGGCACAACTCTCATCTAGTGGCAAAGTAAGATGCAACATGGAACTCAACAAGTTGGTAAGATTTTTCCATCATGGCATGATTTTATTTCCACACTTAGAAAATAGTTCTATCCATTGAAATATAAGGAAAATGATTTAATTGAATGGCAAAGTCTTAAGTTAAGAAAAGGAAAGTTGGTGTAGGAATATATAGATGAATTTCATAAGATGGCTTTGATGTTAGATGTTCCATTGACTACACAAGAAACTCTTATGAAGTATATAGGAGGTTTGCCTTCTTATATTCGTAATATTGTATTTATGTTTGGACCTATTAATCTTGATGAGGTTTCTTTTCAAGCAATGTATATTGAAGCAGGAAAAATGGGAGTTAGTGTATAAGGGGAATCATCTTCAAAGAAAGATGGCAAAGGCAAAAGGAATGGGAAGAAAGCAAATTCAACGACAATGAAGGAAGAAAATCTCTCTTGCAAGCATTGCAAGAAAGAAGGTCACGATGATGAACATTGTTGGAAATTGCACCCAGAAAAGAAACCGAAGTGGTTCAAAGAGAGGAAAGGGAGGAAAAAAGTTGCAACAACAACATGGCCAACAAACTTGGGGTCCAATTCAGGTGATGAATCTAAGCTTACAACAATTGGTTTGACAGGTAAAATTGGCAATGGTTTTGATTCAAGAAGTAAGTTTTATCATATAAGGGTCATAATGAAACATACTAATGTCGACACATTGATAGATGTCGGATCTCAATCTAACTTAATTTCAGAAGAAGTGGTTAAGAAATTGGGATTAAACACTAAGATACATCACAAACCCTATTCACTAAATTGGATAAGCAAAGATCATAAATTTCCCATAACAAAGCAATGTATCATAAAGTTTGCAATTACATCTAAGTATGTGGATGAAGTAACATGTGATGTGGTGCCACTATAAACATGTGGAATGGTCTTAGGTAGCTCTTATTTATATGATCACAAAGCAATCTTCTACATGGAACATAATCAATATCACTTGTTTAAAAAGGGAACTAAATATGTTGTACATGCTCATCATATAAAAGCAAATCAATCTCTTCTAACAATGGAACAATTAAAGAAGACAACTTATGCAAGAAATACACCTATAATTGTGCCAAGTAAAGCAATTGATCTTAAGCATGAACATGAGATGGATGTAGGATGGGAGTTCAATCATACTTTGCTTCAAGATAAGTTAATGTCATGCAAGCCAGTCAAACATATTGGTTCAGTTTCAGTCATATTTCCGATGTTATCGCTACTAATGTTATCTACATGGATGGTAGTGGATTCAATAAGATGTAAATGAGTTCAAATGGCTAACAATATGTTTTCAGTTGTCATGGTTATTATGCAATTTATTATGATGCGATAGGTGCACATGACAGAGTTTAAAGACAAAGGACAAGTGGGTAGGCCTATCCCACACTTGATGACTGGTTAATACCCTTTTGGAGGACCAAAAGTTCTTAGTGGGGAGGAATGATCCAAAATGGATCCAGGAATGCCAAAATTTCAAAGTTCTCGGAATCGGACAAAACCAACTCCATTGCGTAGGGCTTGTCGTGTCAATTCCGGTAGTATGTGAAAGTTATCGCGTTTTGAACTTTTTCCCAAGCATGTAAAAAGTCAAAGGTCAAAGTCCATAAAATTGACGTGGAAGATGATGTCAGTAGTACGTCATGCTGACATCAGCATGACATGTGACAACACCAGGACGTGCCATATGTAAGTCATTTTTAGCATTTTTCAGGGGTGATTTGGAGCAGTTAAAAAGTGACACGTGGAACTGTACGAAAGTGACACATGGCACTGTATGTAAGCAACACATGGCACTATACTAAGGTGGCACGTGGTTGTATGGACTATGATGTGCCACTATACAGATGATGAGGTGGTGTTGTATGGAAGGATGACGTGGCACTATATGGACGATGGCATGGCACTATACGAACGATGACGTGGGACTGTACGGATGATGACATGGCAGTTGATTGGGCAGGCTAATGTGGCTTAGGCCAATGATGAGGTGACACATGGCCCAATCAGGAGGCACATGTGGCACCTTCTGGAAGGTCAAAGTGGTTTGGCGATTTCTGCCAAATCTAACGATTACCACCAAATATGGTGGGAATCCTCCAAATCTAGTGAAATCTCGCTAAGTTTGGATAACTTTCGCTAAATTTGGCAGAGTCTAGCTTATTTAGATGGGCACAAAAAATGAGACAAGGGAGTTTTTTGGCACGTGGTTCATGACTGTACAGATCTGACAGGGCACAATATTGGGATTTGTGTCGAGGGGAGATCCCGATGGCTTGTTCATAAGTAGGTCAACTTTATACTCAAAAGTTGCATAATTTCAAGGGGAGTCCGAATATGGATTTTGTTTTTGCATCCGAGTAATCAAACAGAAAAATGCCTCCAGAGCCCAAGATGTCAAGCCAAGTATAGCCGAGTTCATACTCAAAAGTCTCAGAATTATTTGTTGCAACCATTGGTGATGTATGTTTTTATCCAGAAGTTGCAGATCTGAAAGGTGGGTTCAGGAGCTATTCTGTAAGCCTTTCTTGGTATTGTTTTAAGAATTAAATATTAATAAGAATCCTCCCACTGAAGAAAAAGGCTTGGAGACGTTGGAAAATTTGTGTCGAACTCCGTTATCAATATTTGGCATTATGGTTTGTTGTTCTTAATGTTTACTTTCTGTTCTGCATTCTTTATGATGGTTGCAACATTCATTCATTAAATCTTCTTATTCTCTTAATTCCTAAGTGGTAAATCAACTCATACATAAACTTAACCATAGTCTTTAAAAGATCAATTTTGGATCACCCATACCCCCAAGACTAGCCTAACACTAGTCACTTTGCCTCTGCTACAGCTTGTGCCATGGAAGGGGAAACTTGTATAATCCACAAAGAAAATTATTTGGTTGACTGCCCAATAGAGCCTCCACTTCCCACCTCAGCTGTGGTTCGAGATTCACAATCTATTTTCTTCCTGGCGCCAAAACATCTGGAGCTCATCTTGAAGATGCGAAGGGACATGATGGAACAACTCCACATGAATACTTTACTCAACAACAGACTCAACATCTTGTTTGAAGCACTCTCGAGTTCACAAAGTCAACAGTGTTTCTCGACTTGTGCGCAACCCTACGTCTTCACTCCTCAAGGCGACACTCAAGTCAATACAGGCTTTACTGGCTCTTTTGATGCTTAATATTTTCAACTCTCAGCACCTCTTTTGCAAAAAAATAGTGAATTTTCCATACTTTTGTTCTAATTTCCTGTTGCATGCTCTTTTCAGATTTCTTGTTGTATGTTCAGACAATTCTGTCTCAATATTATTCTGCCACCTGTTCTGGTTTCCAAATGTTTAGCGGAACATGTGGGTTTTTTTTCCTTTTTGTCATCTAGAATAGAAGGGTGTCATTTGTTTCAGTTTCCACTGGTGTGGCAGAATAGGTGGCAACCCTCTAGACATGACTTTGCTTTGTATAATCAAAGATGTTTTTTTAGGAATTAAAACTTTTTATTTACAAAAAAAAACTATTATTATAAAACTTATTTCTCAAATAATAATTTATATATTCATATACATGTAAAACTACATTTTTGGAGGTATGAGGTTTTGAAATATAAGAAAAATAAGGAGATAAATAAATCAAGTAAAGTGTATACATATATATTTTTCGAAAGGATATTAATATTTGACTTCTTACATGATATAAACAAGTTTGTGTAGAATACGCAATACCTACCGAGGTAAATAATAAAGTAAGTAATATGAAATTTAGTAATCTATAATGTTATAATGTATGAGTTATCGAAAAAAAGATTCCATTTGATGTAAAAATTGAAAACCTATAAGGACATGATAATGCATAAATTGACCAGGTATAAGATGGGGTTAAAGGATAAAAATTCACCTTATTCTTAAACTTCAGAAGGTCAATATTCCAGCCATACTACATGTTATGAAAGGAAATCTTACACACAGAGGCCAGGTTCTTAAATGTGATGGAGTTAGGTAATCCAATGTATAGCCAGACAAGTTGTGCTCCAACAGTGACGACCAACACATTCTTTTTGAAAAACAGTATCGGGAATCCAAACCCCACATTTTAATCCTCTAATACAAAGGCATGCATATCCGTTGAAATATTTTTCACTGGTAATGCATCAATGCAATCCTGTACGGATTCCTGCATAACGATGATTGTAATTGTAAATATAGTGTATGAATCTAGATTTTCTGCGTACGAATTTGTTACATTCACCTGAATTAAAAAAAAAATGATCATAGCACAGACTTCTCAGCAATAAGACTTCTAATTAATAAACCAATCACATACTCAATAAATTGATTTTAAAATAATATAAAAATAAAAATAAAAATTGTTAAAGTTAAACTTTGAAAAATGGTAAAAAAATTTGGTCACTGACCAAACTAATATGCAGTCAACTTTAGAACTCATCGCTATATAACTACCTCTCGGTAGGTATAATAATGATCTTGCTAAATAGCATTAAATATTGTATAGTGTTATGTATAAGTTGAATTATTTCAAATCAAACAAAGTATATGTTACCTCACAAGTATTGTGTAATAAAGTGGTTAATAATAATTGTAATGGATGTTGTTATGCCAACAAATGTTGTTAATGAAAATTGTAATGAACATTATTGTTGTAGGTATGAATGAACTCTGTAATGAGCCTTGATTTACGGATCAGGTTTGTCAGCCTCCTCGATTCTTTCCGGACTACGTGTTAAGTAAGATATAAATGTTGGGCCATATCAATGTTCTATTTCCGTTATTTGGATATAAATTAATCACAAAACCAAGGGACGTGGTTGCTTAATTACCACAACTTCTTCTCTCAACTACAACTAGAAGCTTGAACTTATTTTTATACTTAAATGAATCTATGCTATGCTAACCAGTACGTATGGCCTTGGTGTATAAATTCTGCAAGATGGGCCCTCAACTTTTGACAGTATACATAAAAAAACAAGAAATATTTACTACAATAACATTGGGGGAAGTGAAGGCAACAATAAGACTTCAAAGTTTCTGGCCAATAAGATATCAGATAAATGAGATTTAAATTTTAAAATAAATAATTATTTTTTAAAACTTTGGATAAAGGGGTGTGGATTTTATGGTCAACCATGAACTAATAGAAAGTCAATCCTAACTCAAAATTATATACCATGCCTATCGGTAGGTATAATAAAATATCTCTATTTTTAAATCATGAATGAATGAATATATATATATATATATATATATATATATATATATATATATAT
>JZKD02S1858785.1:407382-425049 GCA_000966675.3 Picea glauca
AAATTAAAGTAAAGTAACATAATATGGTTAAGTTCAAAATAATATTCATTGCCTTCAACTATGTTTTTATTGGGTATTTTTTATGCGCTTTTAATGCCACGAAATGTTTTTCTCTACTTGTGCTCGCTTTAGTAGACCTTTCAACATGAGTTTTAAGAATATTTTGAGCTAAGTGATATTTTGGTTCATGTTGCAATGTGACTTTCACACTATCATATATTATTCCAAAGCCTTTAGAGAATGGCCCGGTTGTATGAAAAGAAGAGATGAATATTGTTTGTGTATCGGGAATACTAAATTTCCTAGCAAGTTCTTCTTTCATCTCTGGCCTTAAAAGATTTCCTCTTTGAAGATGGATAACATGGATTTGGAATTGTCTTTTATGTAGTTGGAGGTCATCAACAAGATGTCGAACACAAACTGTATGCCATGTTAGTGGCTCCGACACTGCTAAGTACATTGGTAAATTTGCATTGCGAATATGTGTATTTGTAATACTCTCAAAACAATGTAAACATAATAGTCATTTTTTTCTTAAAAATGCGAAAAATGTGTTTTTAAAGTCTAGAGTTAAAGAAGAATATAAACAATATTCAAGCAAAACAACGAAGAATATGGACAAGAATTAATTTGTAAAAATAAATATGGTGAAGTGACCTTGAGATGGAGTGGAATAAATATTCATAGATTTCATAAAAGAACAAGAAGAAACTAATAGCGTTGGTAATGTTTATCAATATTGAGTGTGGCTTATTTGGGCTTAAAATATATAAGGTAAGATGTATAATAATGTATATGATTTATGGTGGGTCCCTCGTTAGATGGGGTCAATGAAATGTTTGTTGTCAATCTAACATCCAACTTGGGATGTGTAAAGGGGGCTTAATCAGTTCACACAACCCTTACTCCCAATGCAAGATAACATTTCTCACCCATCAAATTCTGAGTTTGAGTAGCAGTGTCAAATGCCACTCTATAATGTTTCCATCAACCTAACAAAGAAGACTAAACTAAGTACTATTTAAGTTCCATATTGATTTCAAGAATATTGGAGAATTTAAAGAAAAAGAATAAAGTATAGATTGAACATATGTAAACTTAATATAGAAAGTTTTAAAATATCAACATTGAACAAAATAATTTAAAGGATACTCAAACGAGATGAATTTATACAAGGTATATTTAACATTGAGAACGAGATAAAAGCATTTAATACAAAATAAACTATATTCTTGCATGCTAGTGGATGAAACAACATGGCAATGGTAGGATCAAGTAATCAAGTGAGTGAAACAATATTAGGAATGAGAATAAAATGTGATGTAGATGGGAATCAACTCAACATGACGTTATCAAAGAGATCCTTGAGAGTTATTATTAGTCCCTGCCCTTCGGGCTGGCAGGGACTCTCAGTAATCGATTTTCTATTCATATATTAGTATGGCACATAAAACGAAGCATTTAATGAAGCATTTAACCAAAGTTTCAGCATTTTCATATAATTTTAGGACTTGTGTTTGTTTTTTAACCCTATGTTTTAAGTTTGAGGCCTTATTTGGCCTCATATCGAGGCCAGGCTCTTCAAACTTAGGGAAAGATTGAGGCCTTATTTGGCCTCATATCGAGGCTAGGCTCTTCAAACTTAGGGAAAGAGAGGCATGAAATAGAGAGGCATTGAGATGCGGAAAGCCATATGAATTAATGCTAAGTTGAAACTTAGCATTAATTTGAAACATAAAATGATTAATTTTTTTACATGCTTATATCATGATTGTTACAAGTTATGTGGCAATCTGCATGCTTGCATCTGGCAATCTACATGCTAGCCGTCCACATGCTATCCATGTGTTGCTGCTCCACTGCTATAATATTACCTGGTCGGATCGAATCCCATAAAGAGTTCACTTCACAAGAGCTACTTTGTTGGCCTGCGTCCTTCCCTTTGTCTGAATCCCGTACATATTTCACTGCATATGAGCTACTTTGTTGGCCCGCGTCCTTCCCTCTGGCTACTTTGTTACTGCTATAAGTTTTTAGTTTCTTTCATTTCACATTCTTGCTTTGCAGTTGAATCCTCAACTTCCACGATCTTTCTCTATCGTTGAATCCTCAAGCTTTCTGCAATTGAAACAAAGGGAGGTTAAATCTAAATTAATCTAAATTTCTGTGTAAAATTGAAATAAGATGTGAATTTATTTCTCCAAATGTACAAATTATTTCTATATGTACTCTACAGGCAGGCACGGTTTGTAGTGTTTTTGTCTGCTATGAGCATAGGAGATCGCCAGTTCCAGTTTTAACTTTTAGGGTCCCAGGACTGCGCTACATAAGAAGTTTGAACATGGGTAAATCTCCTTGCTACAGAAGAAGCTTGAACATGGGTAAATATCCTTGTTGTTTGAAAGGAGGACTTAACTGGGGGGCCTGGACCTCCACTGAAGATATGATTCTCTCCAAATACATTCGAATTCATGGCGATAATGGATGGAGAAATCTTCCCCTAAAAGCAGGTGATTGTCAGTTAAGTACTAATAGTGTTATCAATATAAACATAGCCTTGCATTATGATGGTAAATAAGATGAGAAAAATTATTTTCAGGTCTTAAGCGGTGTGGGAAGAGCTGTAGATTACGTTGGATGAACTATCTTCGCCCCTACATTAAACGCAGAAACATTTCCCCAGCTGAGGAGGATCTCATTATTCAGATGCATTGCCTACTTGGGAATCGGTATGTGGTGATGAGAAAATATTTATCCATGTAGTAACTTCATTACCCACTCATTTTATATATTCCCTTTCAATCTGAAAGTTTGAGCCTCAATTTTTTGAATTATTGGCATAATAAATAGTACAATGCAAATGCGTGATTGTATTTTACATGCAGGTGGTCCCTGATAACAAGACGTCTGCCCAGGCGAACATATAATGAAATAAAAAATCACTAGAACACTTGTCTGAGAAAGAAGTTCCAGTCCAATAGGTCACAAAATCTGAAGTTGAGACAAGAATCTCCTTCTCCCGTGAAAAAATATGTCTCTAAAACTACTCCAGTCAAAACAACGACAATGAGATTTTCTGGAGTGCTAAAACTAGAACGCTACAATGTTTACTGGAACAATGATAGGTCAGATTGATCTTTGAAATTGTGTGATGTTAAAGAAATTTCAAATTCATTAGAGATACTTGTGGATGATTATATCGGAAGCAAAGGTTCAGAGGGCATTGTCCTTACTGTGGATGATATCAACCTTCTTGAAATGATAGAAGTTAGAAACTCCACCTGATGTATGTGGGATTTAGTGGACCAACATTTCTCACATTACCAACATTTTGCAGATGAAATCACCTACTATAGCTATTGGATTGAATAACTTTAATTTAGAATCCCCTATCACGGTTTCTAAATTGGAACCCATAGAGTATTATTTCCAAACATAATTTGCAGTTTAAATTCTCACAAGAAGAAATGGATTGCAAAACGGGCTAATCAGTTTATTATTATCATCATTTGCACTCAATGGTTAGCCAAATTAGGAGTTCTGAGCTAGATCTGAATGGATTCGTTTGTAAGATTTTAGCTAAGCCAATTTTTTTTTCCAAATATGCCAAAATGAACTTGCCTGAAGGAATTCTTACCTTGATTTTATGTAACAACTCCTAGGATGCCTCTTAAATTGCGTCCTTGAGGGAAGCTGTGTGCTGATAAATTCCCTCATTCAATACGCCCTTGATTTAGAGAACAACACCATCACTGTATTTTCCCTTCATACACTACTTCTCTTGAGATGACATCTAAACCAAAACCCTAAAACACTCTGCCCTTCACTGCTTCCTATCCATATCTGAATTACTATTTTTTGTGCATTATGGGTGGAAGACAGAACTACAGTTATGGTCTTCAGTTTCGTGACTGCAATTCAGGTGCAACATGTTTTCTTCTTAAAAAGGGAAATCCTAGCCATAAACCACATAACCAAAAACACCTGGCACAACGCAATCAACGTGTGTCCATTTTATTGTGGAGTTTAATACAATCAACACGTCTACATTTTTTATTTTATTGTTATAAAGATAATAATACCAGGATATGGAGAATCCTTTAGTCGACAAAATTGGATCAGTCTAAACTTAATAAAAATATAACGATATCATTGTTTTTCTATTAGTGGCTAATAAAATTTTGAGTCTCCTAAACTAATTTTGGATCGTGAGGGTGGAGTTTAATTTGACAAAAGTAATCGATCATATTCATCCACCATTTTGCTTAATAAACACTGGCGTTTAACTTAATAATAGTGTGTTAGTAATAATATTTGATAATCTTAAATCAACTAACGTTCCATAATTTCATCACTCGAACTTGCAGAAGTCTATTTCTATCTGTGTATATAATATCACATTTTAATGTTCTCTGTCAGACTCGATCCACCATAAGCATATATAAACCAATCCTAAATTACAACACAATTTATGGTACTCATAATATTTTTAATTCAAGAATGGAATAACTAAATTATCAAAATATCGTAACCAAGGATTTGTTGAAACTTGATGCTGATGTTTTGTCCAATGGTTAGCCAAATTAGGAGTTCTTACTGGATGGTTGGAAGAACATAGTCTAGTTCGTGCTTAGGCTGGTGTCCGAAATCACAATTAAAGAAAGTCATAAGAGCATCTTGTTTGTTATCACACAGCTAATAGTTGTTTGGGTGTAATTTATTGGCTACCCATCAAATCTAAATTCATATCAAAATAGCATTTTGATCGACTCTTAATCCACAAACAAAGCTTTTGAGAGAAAAACGAGAACCCATTTTGTATTCACACCCTATTCCTTTCTATTCCCAATTCTCAATAAGTATACATTATTAGTCCCTACCTAAAGGCAACAAGGACTATTGAAATCTGTTAAATCAAGTAATGATCTACCCTTCCGCTCAATTTTTACATGGGACTCATCATTGGGCATTTAAAAAAGAGAAAGAAACTTGAAGCAACATAATACCTGGACCGAAAAACCATACAGAGAAAATCAAATCCATTACACATAGATATACAATTCAAACTAGGGCTAATCCAAACCGATGAGGTGAAGCTGAAATCGTAGAACAGGTAATTGAACTTCAAACTTACTACAAATCTTGTTGCTATCTCCTCCCTTCTTGGCAGGGACTTGTTGCTCCGCAACTCCTCTTGTTACATGTGAAACATTTCCATTCCAAATCTTATTTCATGACTAAGGTATGGGTGAGGAGTAAACTATAATTTGTTTGGTTTTGTTCATAAGCATACCCGGTGAATAACCATTACTACAAAATCTCACAATTATTTTGGTCAAGTGAAGAGAATTTAATAAAGTGATATTTTCATATATTTTTAAGAATAAAAATCTATGAATTATTAATAACATTCATGAAATTAGTAAAATATTTTTACCAAAAAAAATGTTTTAAATATTTAAAAAATATTTGTAATTATATAAAATATTTAATTTATTTGAAAAAATATATAAAATACTATAAAAATGTAAATATATTTTTTATTATATGATATTACACACATAAATAGATATCAACAAATTATAAAGACTATAAAAAATACATATGATAGTATGTTATATTATTAATCCTTGTTGTAGGCAATCCAAGGACTCTAGTATTCGATTCGGCGTTGAATAAGCATTAGTTCATGTTTGACTTTTAATACATATGTTATATCCCTAACTTTTTAACAATGTTTGTAATTTTTCTTATTAAATTTTTTGAAAAAAATATTTATTTACAATTCTATTGGTTCTAACATTTGAAGTCTTATTGCAGACTTCGCTCCTCCCGATGTAATTTTTCATTCACTATCCCAACTTTTTTGTATGATTTGGAGGATGCAATTTTATTTTTCATTCCCTTTCCTAAAATTTGGAGTATGCAAAGTTTTTGCATTCTTTTCATTGTAATCTTATTAACAAGTTCAAAGTTAGAAGTGCTTTGACAATGTAATTTTTTTCATTTTCATTAACATAAGTTTTAAGTTTTAACTTTGTTAGGTCTTTAAATGGACTAATTTGACTAGTCTAATAGATGACTAATATGTTAAATGGACTAATATGACTAATCTAATAGATGATTAATACGTTAAATGGACTAATCTGACTAGTCTAACAAATGATTAATATGAGGTTGAGTATTAATTCTCCTTGATAACTCTCAACACTCTACCTTTCTCCACCGCCCTAGGGTGCTTATGCATGTACGCCTTTCTCCACCGCCATAGGGTGCTTCTGCAAATATTTGTGATCGATTTACATATACAATACATGACCACATGATGGGTTAGTTTAATATACATTATTCGGGCTGAAATTGTTGTTGGAACGTTGGACATCCTAGATCAGTTAAGGAGTTAAGGTACAAACTATGTACTGAGTTTAGGTACAAACTATCTAATGTCTTACTTCTTACAATGATTTATCATAAATCCATCTTCAATTTCTCCAACATAGTTAAAAGAATCCCAAGCTTATATGATTCAGATTCCAAGTTGTTTAACCTTGCAGGTTTGTAACGAACTTAACCTCATAAGAAGTCACCCCAAGTTGCTTAACCATGCAGGTCTATAATGAATTGAACCTCATCAGCAGTCACCACATTGCTTGTAGTATATGTAAAAGAGTTACTCATTGTATCCCTCATGGAAGTGTATGTAAAAGAGGCACTCCCAGTGTCCCTTGTGTTTTGCAAAGGTTCTAGTATCTCAACAACATCCTTCATAACTAGTCTAGCTTTAGGATTTTGGCCAAGGAAATTGTAGGCCAAGCTAGTAGCCTTTTGAGCAACCTTCATAGAATACTGACTTATTCATAGAATACTGACTTACCAACCTAGGATCAATAATGCGTAGCAAATTCAGTTTATCATTTAGAAATGGACGAGCCCAATCTACCAAGTTTTGTTATCTATTGGGCCTTGTTCTATCCATGGAGCGTTTGTCTAGCAGCTCCAACAGTGCAACAACAAAGTTGTATACATCACTTCTAGTTTTTAAATGACCCGTTGACGGGAAACCAAAGGTTAAAGGATTGTTTTAAGTTTTAACATATAATCGTTTCCCACACTAACTTCCATTGTTAAATCAAAAACAGAGAAAACTATGGAATAACAAGAGCCAAATGTATTGTCTCGATCAAGCATCTTAATCAACAAATGTTGTAAAGAATGTGTTCCCAGAAATACAATTATTTAAGGAATGGGTGACCTAACTAACAACGATGAAAGAGAAATATATATGCAATAATTGTGAACACGGTATTTTCCATGCAACCTGGGTAAAATTTCCCAGAGTTTTTGCTGCCCCTTTGGTTTGGCCACTGCCCCTAAGATGTGACTCTTGGATTTGATGGACACATGTTTTTAGGTATATATAGTTTCCAAGTCCCTATACTTGTTCTCATAATGAGCCAAAGCCAAGTGTTTGAGATAAATTCATCTAAATTGCAAACATGGGGAGTCACATTTCTTCAAATAAAAGAACTGTGTTACTATTTTGGATGCAAACAATATCACCCTCGTGAAAGAAAAAAAGATGTTGAACATATGGACTTCAAAACCAATATTCTTAAAAGAATATTGTTGTGGGGTACCAGAGAATTGCTTTTATTGATAACAAACATAGAAAAGTTGTAGAGGAATACTAAATTATTTGTTTAACTCATACGAAATCAGATGACCTATTCTTGAAATGGGCCTTTTTTGGCTTTCTACCAATGTCAGGGGAGTGGATGATCTTGGAAAAGAGATCCCCCTGTCGATCAAAGCTAAAAAGCACTGTAGAGGAGGTTTCCTACCACCAACAATAGTAGATATAGTTCCAGGTGCATCCTTCCAGGTTTGATACCGAGTCACTGGCATAGATAATACATACGAAAGGCAGGAATAAGGAAAACACAATGGACACAAAGTAAGAGAGCACGCAAAGTGGATGACCTTACCATGAGTATATTGTATGCATTTATCAATCTAAGCCCTTTCAAAATTTGTTTTTCTGGAGAAACTATTTATACATGTCATTATATATGATAATTTTTTCTCAAAAAGATAGCTGGAAGAAGCAAGCACCTTCTCTTGCTCGTTGTTCTCTATAGCTTTAGTGAATAGAGTCTTCCTCCTCGAGAGGGTGCTCTAGTACTTGACTTCTCTCTCTCAACGCTTTCAAGCTCAAGGTTCCCACCTTCACTCCAAACCCTTATCTCTTTTTCTTTTTTGTGCTAAGGATTGTTCAATCATAGAGAGAGGATGCGTGAATGAGAGGTACAACTCTAGTTTGTGGTGGGTTTGCGTAGAATATCTTGTGTAATATTGAAAGGCTAGAATGGTGCATCGGAGGATTGAAACTTGGGAGTGGTAGAATTTGTTAGGGAGACATATTTCTCTCGTTTCCATCACTTGATGGACAAGAAATCGAGACGTTTCCCACTAAATCGATGCTTAATTGAAGCGAGCTTGGATAGAAAAGAAATTCAGTAGTCCACATGATTCGATTTGTCATGAACGAGTGATAAAACACATTCAAATCGCCTCGTCCTTGCGGGCTGAAAGCTGCAAGCTTGAGAAACTCGGGCCCAATTTAGGTTGTGGGTTGGGAATCCTCTTGACGTAATTTTCATTGGAATATTTAGGTATTATCTTGACTACTGTTACAAGTGGGGGCTATACTTCAATTAGCTAAGGATCAATCAGGTGGTTGAAACATTTCATGGCAGCAACAAGTGCATGAACTCACCGAGCAAAAAATATTGAAACCATATAGTATTTGATTTTCAACCACTTTAGTTGCTTCTGTTTGCCTCGGGTCCTATTACTTATGGACCTTCTTCATAGGTCGGATTAGGATTGAACCATGAGCTCTAAGTGGAGATTTTGTAATCTCCACTAATGTTCTCCACCCTCGCTCATTGGATAACTCTGTTGCAATGGATGGCAGAGGGTCCATAGTACCCTGGCCCGGGGTTATGTTGGGTTTGAAAACCTCCCAAACGACCCAAAACCCTATTATTTACCTAAGGACGAGGACGCTAGGTAATATCCCTACGCTCCTATGATGTACTGGGAAATCTACTATACCCTACAAAGATCCTTGGAATTTTGAATATGGGTAGGTGAAGAAATTTAAAAAATTGTTCACAATCTAAAAAGGCCAAATGAAAATAAATTATCGTAGTAAAAACTAAGAGAGAAAATGTAGTTGAAATTACAGGATGTCAAAAACATAATGAAGCCAGAGAGAAACGAAGGAATACCAGGCATGCCAAGATTGAAGCATAACTAGCAGACATTGTGCCTAATAATGGTTGTACATGGAGTCACATGACCTACTTCTCCCACACCTTAGATGTACACTGACATAACAAGGAAACAATGGCAAGGGTTTTGGATGAGCCTAAGAATTTAAATCCCAGTGTTTTGCAGAACATCAACCAGGAACGTGACAAGTTAAATGAAAATTATCAATTTATCCTACAACGCTATGACTCACCCCATGAAGCAAGTTCTTCATCCCCCAGAAGAAGGACGATTCTTGAGTTGTGTTGATCATATACCCAAATAGAAATGGATGAAGATGACCAAGCAACTTAATGAGATGAGTGTTAGTGATAAGAAATATGGGATTCTTGAGTTGTGTTGATCATATACCCAAATAGAAATGGATGAAGATGACCAAGCAACTTAATGAGATGAGTGTTAGTGATAAGAAATATGGGTGAGCAGGTAGAGCCCTCGAATCATCATGATACCAAAGAGCACTTCCCACGTGGAGTAAGAGATTAATCCATCTATAAGAAATAAAGATAGATGGGCTCCTTTATATTTCATAGAGATTTCACTTTTTAAGGTGCTTTCTCCAAGTTGCATATTCAACATGCAATTCTTCATACACATGAAAGGATCGTTGTCCTCCTCCTCAAGACACATGGGTTCATGTTGTTTAATTATTTATAATTCATGGATTTTATAATGACACTTTATTTGTTTTGTTTGCAACGAAGGTTGAAAGCTCTGTAGCCAAGTAGTAACACGTCGGTGATCGACTTGTTGTAGGAATCCTTTGCATTTCAGTGAGATGGTAAGAGGGGTGTTGTGTTGGTAAGATATGTACTTGACTGAGCAATTCACTAGAGAAGTTATTAAAGAAGGAAGACTCTTTATCAATAATTGCAATGGGACTTGTACCGGTGTCTGAATTCCTTGCCCTCCTATTTCTTCTGGCTATGGGGACTGTGATCACATGTCAACACACATCAAACACACTAAAGCAAGAGACAAGAGCAACGATTGAAGTTGTTTATCCAAAACCAAGGCCCAGGAAATCCATAAGTAGTTGTAATGCCCCACACTTGACTTTAAAAGTGTTGAGGTCCTTGTCCTTCTATCGGTGACCCAAAGTAGATAGCGTTGCGTCCTTCGGTATACAAATATTCCATTAGCGTCATGATCCTCCAGTCTATAAACTAATGTTAGGATCAATTGTTTGGCTCATTATCACATAAAACTTAATAAACCACCATAGGCTGCATGGATTTTTTTAACATATTTCATAATCTCGGTGGTAGGTATGTTTATTTAAATTTTAGTATTAACAATACAATCTTTTGGAAGCGTATTTACATTTCCACAAAAGATATTAATGGAAAGAAGAAAGCATAATTCGTAGGTATAATTCACAATTATAACAAATGTTGTATGGATGGTGATTTCCACTGCCCTCCATCCTTTTCAATTTACCATTTAAACATAATTACTTTGATTGTTTGAAAGTTCATTTTATTTTGGTTTGTGGATATATTATTTCAATTTTCCTCCACGATTTGTTTTTAATGTTTCTTTGAGATGGGATAGGAATTGGAGTTTTCATGTACTGTTGTTGCATTGTTCCTGATAAAGTTCATTTCTCTTTGGAGTTGGAAAATAGCCACTTGTCGCACTTGAGTCACAAATACTTCAGAGTTTATATCGATCCTTACCGCACTAGAGTAACAAATATGTTCAAGTTTGAATAACCAATTTAAAAGTTATATTAAATCCTTACAGTTCTCCAGTGCAAGTACGTGAATGTCAGATTTCTGAATTTTAGGGATGAACCTTGAAGCTTTTATTGCATTTCAAATAACCCTACTTCATGATGTATTAAATTACATTCTCAAAACATAAAAATAAAAAAACAATTGTATATCATGTGCAATCACTTTTACAAACTGTTAATAATTTTTTCCAATAAATATTCTTGAAGCTTTAGATGAGATGAAATGTTTTAATAATGTCATTCTTCAATGGTAGGTGTTATCTATAGTACTAACTTTTTTTACAACTTATTTTCTTTAGTTTTATACCCATAGTTATTAATCTCAATGTTAACTATTATTCATGGAATGTTTAAGTGAACATTTTTTTTTCAATAATTATTTTAATAATAATGTTTCATTATATTTTACAATTAGGGACTTCAGTTGTTTTAAAAAAGACTGCAATAACATAAAATGCTAAGATGTAGATCAATATGACCAGGGCCAAGCGTAAACCCAATCTACTCACTTTGCTTGTCATTAATTTGTGGGGACCTCATGTAGTGTGGCGGAGAGCCTCCAATAGAGAGGTCGCCAACATAAAATGCTAAGACACGGATCAATATGACTAGGGCCAAGAATAAACCCACTTTACTCGCTTGGCTTGCCATTAAAAATTAAAATTATTCTAACCCTGCAAATATTTCACACTCTTGTTGCATATAAATACCATACTCACCCACCTCCTATCTCTTAGACCATATTCCACGAGTCTAATAGATTCTTACAATGCCTTCCTTCATGGTACACATGGTTCCATCCCATAACAAAAAATGAATTAACTCGACCCATTGTCTCTTTAAAAAAGCTACCTAAATAGATTGAAATTGACATGTCACAAATATAACCTACCATGTCAATTTCTACCATGGAATTATGGTGATATGTAATAAGCTATGAATATCAACCTTGCTATAACTATTGAGTATAAATCCTCAAGTGTAGAAGCTAAAGACTCATGCTCAACCAATGTGTGTGAGAAGACATACCTTACACGTACAAGCATCTGAGAATGCATTCACACCATCCAAATGTCATGGTCATGGAAGGAGCCCAATGGCATTGTAAAATATCTTGAATTTCATGGAACAATTGTATTAATGAAGAGGGTTTAGGCTAGTGTTTATTGGGTATGAATTGTTAGGTTTTTATACCATTTATGCATACAACATACAATAAAACAATGTACTTAATTGTACCATGTGAATCTCGAGCTTGGCAAGGTTCCATTTATACATACCTATTGCAGTTATCAGTATCATCATTACAAAAGTAGTAGTAAAATAGATGCAAATGTTGTTAGCAGGTTTTTTTTATCTTTAAACGCCTTTTCAATGTTCATTCTGTTATAAATAACAATTTAAAATACTTTATTGTAGCTCCTTTTGCTATTATGTAAAAAAATTTAAACTTTTAAGTTCAAAGATAATGTCACTAGTGATCCTGAATGTTATCACTTTTGCACTTTATAATGTGATACGGTCTTATTGTCATACAGAGTAAAATGTTGAAGATAAACTATATTCATCCATAATTGTATGCTTAGTGTTAGATAAATTTATCACAACCATTGCAAAATGTGACTGTTAAGAGAACTGATTGATGATGTTATTTATTTGAGGTCAAAGGAAAAATATATTTCTTAATTTGCCTTGTGCTATTGTTACATTTTATTTATGTGTTTTGGTTTGTTTGTGATTATTAGGTTGCAATATCAGTGCCATCATTGAAGGTTCAAAACTGTATTCTACCATAAATGCCTAGGCTAATAATTGATCTTGTAATTTCCTTGGATGATCGATATATTTATTACATCATTAAAGATCATGCAAAGCCCATATTTACTTGATTAATATATTTATTACAACATTAAAGATCTTGCAAAGCCTGTCCTGACTAGGCAAGTTTGGGTAGGGGGTCTAGTACGAAAGGGAAGCCAAGTAACAATCATTAAGGAGGATGGAAAACCATGGCAATTTGACATTTATGATGTTCAAGTATGTAGTATACTCTCCTCTACAACTTTTTAATTTTTTTTGTCTAGATTCATTAAGCCAATCCAATCATTATTGAACCAAATTACCTTAGTGAGATCTCATAACAACTGTTTTTTTTGTTGTTGTTTAAATCTATCCAAGAAAGTTTCAGATACCTCTTAAGACCATAAATTAGTGTTGTATCATTTTGTACTTTTCTTTTTGCTTTCACTAACAAAAAAATTTCCCATGCACTTGCAAATACATAAGAAATTGGGAAATCCTTTAACATACCATGAATATATATTCTCAGGGTAAATGGTTAAGGGGACTACCACAAATGATCCAATTAAGTTTGGATGGAAAGTGCCATTATGTTATCAATTTTATTTAGTCCTTGGGATCAACAGTTCTACCCTGAACTCACAGAGAAAGGCTCCCATATGCCTCAGATTGATTGTGATACTTCAGAATGGTTCTTGGTGGACTTCAGAGATGAGCCAAAAGGCCAAGCATTAAAGCATGATCAATGCCTACCTCTTTAATTCTATATACATATTCTTATTTTTGTCATTTTATTAGTAAATCGGGTTGTTGTATTTTATATGTATAAGAGCAAATGTATTTTTTTCTATTCAATGAGAAAACGTAGACACTGCTCATCAATTTGTTAATGCAACTTTCTAAGCAATTCTTGTTTTTAAAACTATGTGGCATAATTTATCATCTAAATGTTAATCGAGGTTGTTTATTATATTTGATATGAGTTCTATATGGTAGAGTGCATTCACAATAGTAAAATACATCCATAACACTATCAGTGTTAACTCTTAGCCCTAAACAAGAAAAGGGAAAACCAACTTCAATAATATAGATACTCTAATTACTACTAAAAGTCAATGAATATAAATACACTCTAATTACTACTAAAGGTGAGTGTATTAACAATTGTTTTTTTATAGTGTTAGTACACACACACACATTCTCTCTCTCTCTCTCTCTCTCTCTCTCTCTCTCTCTCTCTCTCTCTCATTACCAATATAGTTCAGTAAATAGGCGTACCAATTATTGTAATATCAATACAATTCATACTCTAATTACTAATAGTGTTGTAACTTATATATATATTAGGAAAAAGATTGGATTACGAGAGAAGACAAACATTCTAGGCCTGAAAATTGTTGTCGGGGTCAAGCGCATTAATCACTCTTAGTTTGCTGATGAAATTTTGCTCCTTGCGGGAGCCTCCACCATCATGGAAAGGCGTTTCAGGATCATTCTAGACCAATTTCTCTCAATTTATGGAGGCATTGTTAATCCTAATAAATGTTATATTTATGCTTGGAACACTAATGCTCACTCTCTATTTATCATTGTGGGTATCCTACAGTTCCCTTTGGCCTCGAATTGAAAAACCTTTAAATATATGGGGATTCCTATATGTCTTTCCTCTCTTTCTACAGATAATTGGGTGGTAATTATCTCCAAGATAAAGGATAAATTCTCTCAGTGTGGCGTAAAATAGCTTAATCGAGCAGGAAAATTGGTTTTGATCTAGGTAGTCCTCTCAGCTTATCATGTTTTTTCAGTGCTCCTCCATGCTAGCCCCAATGCATGTAAATAAAGCGATTGCTTAGCAAATCCAGAAGTTTCTTTGGGAAGGAGGGAAGTTTCTTGTGAATTGGCAAGTAGTTTGGTTCCCCAAATCCCATGGAGGACTTGGAGTAAAAGATCCAGTTTTGGCCAATATGAGCCTTGGTGCAAAAATTTTGTGGAAAACACTCTCAGGGAAATACTCTTGGTGGAAGAAATTCTTGGTTCACAAGTATTTTTAGCAGGACCAAATGAGAGGAATTGAATCGTTGGTTCCAGATCCTTCTAGCTCTCCCATATGGAAGCTTCTACGTGCCACACTTCCCATTATACATAGTAAACTTACTTGGACACCTGGTAATGGGAAACTCATTCGAATTTGGGAAGACATAATATTAAACGTGTCTCCTTAGTCACAAGAAGGATTTTTTGCCCAACTCCATGCATGGCTTGACTCCCAACAGAATTATAATCTGTTTGATATTTCTGATTGGAACCCCTTGGGCGCATGGATTGAGTGGAACCTAGGATGACCTCCCATGACTATTTAGGGTCAGGCTGACTTACTAATTGCCTCACTATCTGGTTCCTTACCTATACATTTGGCGCATGTTGATGTGTGAGGTTGGGGAGAGCAAGGCTACACAGTGCTCAAAGGATATGAATATATTCTCTTGCAAGAGGTCGACTAGGAGATATCTTCTTTTTGGAACTCCATTTGGCATCGGGATGATCCTCCAAAGATAAATGTTTTCTACTGGACGTTAGCACATGAAAATATTCTCACCAATGTGAACTTATCCAAGCGAGGAATAGGAGGTCCCTCGCGTTGTGTGCTACGTAAAGATCAATCGGAGTCAATAATACATATGTTCTTGGAATGCACGGTCACCGAGGAGGTATGGCATGGTTTTATTCAATAGCTCACTCCAAGAATATTATGGCCGAACTCAATCAGAGCCCTACTGGGGAAATGGCAGAAGCACTATAGAGGGAATTTTTTTAACAAACCCCTCTTTAAAAGAATTTGGATCTCTATTCCCAAATTTGTTTTTTGGCAAATCTGGTGTAACATACCCGAAACCTTAAGGGCTTCTAAGGGGTGGGGTGTTCAATTTTTTTTTCTCGGTTTATCTAACTTGTCTTACTTTCTTCCTTTCACATCTCCAACGTTCTTTACTTACTCAAGGATTCTTCGATGATGACACCTTTTTATTCATGGAATCACAGATTTGTGGACTATTGGCCACATATCTATATAATTTTCCTTTCACAAGTCCGCCCATAAAATCTCAATACTTAGCCATTATTCCCCTTTCCAGACTCATGGAATCACGGAAGTGGAACTCTATGACCCTAACTTTCATGAGTCCGATAAGTCTCAAAACTTAGTCATTTTTTCCTTCGCGGACTCACAGAGTTTGGAATCTACAATACTAGCTTTCATGAGTCTGAAAAGTCTCAACACTTAGTCATTTTTCCTTTCATGGAATCACGGAGGTGGGATTCTACGATCTTAACTTTCATGAGTCTGAAAGGTCTCAACAATTAGTCATTTTTCCCTTCACAAACTCGTAGAGGTGGGATTCTATGATACTAGCTTTCATGAGTCCGAAAAGTCTCAACACTTAGTCATTTTTCCTTTCGCAGACTCATGGAGGTGGGATTCTACGATCTTAACTTTCATGAGTCCAAAAAGTCTCAACACTTAGTCATTTTCCCATCTTCTACTGACAAGAGGCCTAACACGTGGGGTGGTACATGTCATACCTATCGCTTGACACATGGTTTCCATATTCCCTACGAGCCCTCGTCTGATTCTACCAAAACTATGTGACACATGGATCCTTCTTAGGGTGACATGTGGCCTCCTTCCGTCAGGACACGTGGTGATGCTAGTCAACAAGGTACGTCATGATGACATCGCCTTTTTCCCTTGGTCCCGTTCAAATGAGATTCACCGATATCTACGACGGAGTTTTCATTGCGGCCTCACCCCGATGGACGGTCTAGATAATCTCTCGAGCTTCCAAGGTCATTCTGACAAGGTGGCTCTGACCGTGTTACTTTCCATGGACCCAACGATCCAAGATTGTCCATGTTTACTCCCTGACAGATCAATGACCTCTTGTTAATTTCAAAGTAGGGCTTTGTGCTCAGCACAGATGAAGGTTCAGGATCTTTCCCTTCAGCCCAATCAATGGTCGAGGTCGCATCTCGACCATGTCCCGATAAAGGGCCTGATTTTATTCATCATGTGAAATCCATAGTAACGATTCTTCTGAAACAAATCAGGGTTTCTCCATTGACTTAAAAATCCATGCCTAGACTTAGCCATTTCATGGATACCTTTCTTCGAGCCCTTCTCAAGTCTTACCGAGCCTTGAGGGTGCTCGCGCTTGACTAAGGTACTCCATGGTTTCCTTAGGGCTTCTTCATGATACCTTATTCTTTGAAACACTAGTTGAGGTCGAGCATTCCAAAGCCATGGCACACATGGTAGATATATGTGTGTGTGTGTGTGTGTGTGTGTGTGTGTGTGTGTGTGTGTGTGTGTGAGAGAGAGAGAGAGAGAGAGACGTGTGCATAACAACTATAATATTTCTATCCTTTCCTATATGCCAGGCACACAACTTTATTCACATGCATACATTCATGAATAATTCTCAAAATATATGAAGTATTGCAAAGAAAGAATGTAAAACTCTTCATGAAATTAAACATTATACGCAATTTCTGGTGTCTCAAGAATACACAATTTGATTTGCAGGCCAAATGGTTACATCTAAATATTATATTGTTGATTTAACCATACACGTGATCATGTCAATACATAGAGGTGGGCGAGACACATATCTACAAAAAATTGAGATATGTTGAGTATTGTTGTAGAGAGAACCGCTCTCCACCCAACCGTAGGCAAGGTTGCGTTAAACTTCACTACAACTAGCCACCCTCGAGACAGGATACGATTTCACGGGAGG
>JZKD02S1858785.1:459057-471421 GCA_000966675.3 Picea glauca
TAATCCTTTAATATGTGTTGCAAATTGATCCGGTTGCTTTAAAAACACATAACATTTAACTTGCAATTTAATTTAATCAAGTTTATCAAGTCTTCGTCATATTTTTAGATCACTAACACAAGATACCAAAATACAAATAACCCAAATAACCATAAGCCTGCAATACCCATATTTTATCTGTTGCCATCCTCCTAAATTTCAAAGGCACTGGCAGGGAAGGATTTCCCAATCCCAACAGTGCTCTTGAAGGAAATCTGAGTGGCGTCCTTATTGTTTTATTATTTTTCTTTATTATCAACATAGATTATCTTTGCTCTTATTCCTATTGTTTTTATTTTTGTTTTTGTATATAGTGGTGATATGGATCCAAACTTTACATTGTGTAACTCCACATCATGCATTCAATCATTCAAATAGTTTGTTTACAAAGTTAAATTCATCTAAGGGCTCTACAAGTACAAGTAAAGCATGAAGAAAATGCAAAAGAGAACACGAAACAAAAGTTATTTATACTATAATACTCATATGAGCTTATTCCTTTCAAACTACTTTAACATTAAATGCCATCAAAGTAATAAATCTCTAGATATTTTATGGAAACTACAACTTCTCTCCATCCAGGTCACTTAGATAGAATTTATTTGGACCAACAACATCTTTGACTTTGTATGGACTAAGAAAAAACTGTTAAACTTTCCATGCTTACCCAACGTCTTGTTTCTTTTGTCCCACATGAGAACTATGTCTCCTTTCATGAAGATTCTTGATCAAGCCTTTTTATCAAAGTTTCCTTTGTCTCTATCTTGATTCTCTGCCAGGTGATCAAAGGCTTTCCTCTTTGTTTTCATCAAGTTAAAGCCCCTCTTTATTAGTGTTGACCTCATCTATATCCACACAGTTATTTAGACATGATATGTTGCTACATCATAAACCCATTTAATGCCTATTAGCCTCGTTAACCATTCCATTGAAGTGGTGATTGATTGTGTGAAAGTTCATTTGTTCCCATCCATGCTAGGCATTCTCTTCTAGGTGAATCAAAACCTCATCCTCGTAACAAATAGCTCCATACGAGGACTACATTATCTTACAGAGTGTAAGAGAAGTCCAAAATCTCCATTCTCTTGTTGAACTTACATTTGTGATTCTTAAGTAATAGTGTCGGGGTGGATCCAAATTTCACATCCTATAACCCCACATCATCCATTCAACGATTCAAACAATTTTTTTACCAAGTTAAATTCATCCAAAGGGCTCTACAAGTAAGGCATGATACAAATGCCAAAGAGAGCATGAAACAAAAGATATGTCTACTCTAATGCTCATATGAGCTTATTCCTTCTAGACTACTTTAGCATTAAATTCCATTAGAGTAATAAATCTTTAGATATTTCCATCTAGGTCACTTAGATAGAATGGATTTGAACGAAAAACATATTCAAACTTGTATGGAATGAGCCACAAACTATCAAACTTTCCATGCTTACCCAACGTCTTGTTTCTTTTATCCCACATGAGAACTATGTCTCGTTTCATGAACATTTGGGGTTGTGCCTCTTTATCAAACTTTCCTTTGACTTCATCTTGATTCTTTGTTAAGTGATCAAAGAATTTTCTACTGTTTTCATTAAGTTAAGGATACTTTTGATTAGTGTTTACCTCATCCATATCCACACAACGCTTAAGACATGATATTTTGCTTTGTCATGAACCCCTTTAATATCTCCTAGCCTTGTCAACCATGCCATTGAAGTGGTGATTGACTATGTCCAAGGTCAATTGTTCCCACCCATGGTAGGTGTTCTCTTCTAGGTGCATTGAAACCTATTCCTTATAACAATTGCCTCCATACAGGGACTACACTCTCCTATAAAGTGTAAGAGAACTCCTAAATCTGCATTCTCTTGTTGAACTTGCATATGCAATGCTCAATTAATAGTGGTTGGATGGATCCAAACTTCACATCTTGTAACCCCACATCATCCAATCAATTATTCAAATAGTGTGTTGACAAAGTTAAATTTATTTAAGGGCTCTACAAGTAACACAATTGCCAAATGACAAAGAGAACATGAAACAAAGGTTGTTTGTACTCTAATGCTCATTTGAGCTTATTCCTTCTAACTTTACTCTAGAATCAAATGCCATCAAAGTAATAAATCTTTAGATGTTTCCCATTTATGGCCAATGCGACTTCTCTCCATGCACATTTCTTAGATATAATTTCGACCAACAACATCTTTGACTATGTCAAAGATCATTTGTGCCCTTCCACATTAGGAGTTATTTTCTAGGTGCATCAAAACCTCCTCCTTGTAACAATTGGCTCCATATGGGGACTACACTCTCCTACAGAGTGTAAGAGAACTCCAAAATCTCCATTCTCTTGTTGAGCCTACATCTGCAATGCTTAAGTAAAAATGGCAAGATGGATCATAACTTCACATCTCGTAACCCCAAAACATCTATTCAATCATTCAAATAGTTTGTTAAAAAATTAAATTCATCCAAGGGCTCTACAAGTAAGGCACGAGCCAAATTCCAAAGAGAGCCTGAAACAAAAGCTACTTCTACTATAATACTCACATGATCTTATTCCTCCTAAATTACTTTATAAATTCCATTAGAGTAATAAATATTTAGATATTTCCCATCTATGGTAGTTGTATATTTTCTCCATCTAGGTCACTTAGATAGAATGCATTTGTACCAACATATTCAACTTTGTATGGATCGAGCCACACATTATCAAACTTTTCATGCTTACCCAATGTCTCATTTCCTTTGTCCCACATGAGAACTATGTCTCCTTTCATGAAGATTCTCAGTTGAGCCTTTTTATCAAACTTGCCTTTGACTTTATCTTGATTCTCTGCTAAGTGATTAAAGGATTTCCTCCTATTTTCACCAAGTTAAGGACCCTCTTAATTAGTGTTGACCTCATCCATATCCACATAATGCTTTAGACATGATATTTTTCGTCGACATAAACCCCTTTAATGTCTCCTAGCCTTGTTAACCATGCCACTAAAGTGGTGATTGACTATGTGAAAGGCCATTTGTTCCCATCCATGCTAAACATTATCTTATAGGTGTATCAAAAACTCCTCATAACAATTGGTTCAATATGGGGACTACACTATCCTATAGAGTGTAAGAGAACTCTAAAGTATCCATTCTCTTATTTAACTTGCATTTGCAATGCTTAAGTAATAGTGGCATGATGGATCGAAACTTCACATCTCGTAACCCCATATCATTCATTGAATCATTCAAACAGTTTTTTTACAAAGTTAAATTCATCCAAGGGCTCTACGAGTAAGGCATAAGCCAAATGCCAAAGAGAACATGAAATAAAATCTATTTCTACTCTAATGCTTATATGATCATATTCCTTATAAACTAGTTTAGCATTAAATTCCATTAGAGTAATAGATCTTTAGATATTGCTCATTTATGGCAACTACAACTTCTCTCCATCTAGGTCACTTAGATAGAATGCATTTCGACCAACAACAAATTTGACTCTATATGGACTGAGCCAAAACGTGTCAAATTTTCCATGCTTACCCAACATCTCATTTCTTTTTTCCCATATGAGCATTGTGTCTCCTCTCGTGAAGATTCTCGGTCGGGCCTTTTTATCAAACTTTCTTTTGAATTTATCTTGATTCTCTACTCAATAATCAAAGGATTTCCTCCTATTTCCATCAAGTCCCAACAACTTATCAATTATCCCTATCTTGTCTGTTGATCTAAAGTAAAACATTGCAACAATTCATATATTGGTATCTTTAAATGTATTGGCAAAATCACATTTACTCCACACACCAACTCAAATGGACTTCTTCTAGTAGCATCCTTTTTAGTGACTCAGTTATCCCATTAATCAAATTTAATCTTAATGTCCAAACACTTCTTATTATCCCCCACGATCTTCTTTGTTATCCTCATCGAATTTTTATCACTGGATTCAACCAACCCATTTCCTTGTGGATAATAATTTTAGGAATGTGCCAAAACAATGTCATAATCGAAGTAAAACTTTTGCAACTCAATAGCCCTGAATGCGTCCCACCAACTGATCAATTATCCCTATCTTGTCCGTTGATCTAAATTAAAACATTGCAACAATTCATATATTGGTATCTTTAAATGTATTGGCAAAATCACATTTACTCCATACACCAACTCAAATGGACTTCTTTTAGTAGCTTCCTTTTTAATGACTCAATTATCCCATTAATCAAATTTAATCTTAATGTCCAAACACTTCTTATTATTCCCCACGATCTTCTTTGTTATCCTCGTCGAATTTTTATCACTGGATTCAACTAACCCATTTCCTTGTGGATAATAATTTTAGGAATGTGCAAAAACAATGTCATAATCGAAGTAAAACTTTTCCAACTCAATAGCCCTGAATGCCTTAGTATTATCAGTGGTTATCTTTGATGGAATTCCAAACTTGGTTATGATCTTTTCCTCCAAAAATTCAATGACTATTGTGTAGGTTTCTCTCTTTGTCGGTATTTCCTCTACCCACCTTGTGTAGTAATTTGTTTCCGTGATGATCCATTTGAAACCATTGCTACAATTTCCATGGAATTTTTCAACAAAATCAATTCCCCACTTCTATAAAGGTGCTTCTACCACCATTGGTTGTAAAAGTAATGTGGCCAAAATCTAATTTTCGTCAAAAATCTAACAAGGTTGGCATGGACTAACAAAAGCATGAACATCATAAAATATATTCATCCAATAATATCCCTCCATCAAAGTCTTGTGAGCGTTTGTCTTGACTGCATAATGTCCTTTGCATAACCCATTGTGCAACTTTATTTTCAACTTCTACATGCCTCCATGGGTTCTACACACCTGAGCACCAAACCTTCCAAGTTCCTCCAACCCAATTCTCCTTAGATCAAGCAATACTCCATCTCCTTCAATCTCAATGCTCTTCTTTTGTGGTTTGACAGGTGATTCGAGCGCAAAGATTCTACAAATAATAGAATATGTATTCATACCATTGATGTTGTTGTAAGTCTTCAAGCATCGCCAGTGTCATGTCCATATTTGTTTTATTTTCAAGGTATAACACTTTTTCATTTCCCTTTGTCAACATTCTAACTAATCCTTAGCCGAACCAATTTAATTGGCTTGATTTCCAAGTCATATTCCTATATTTTGGATATCTACTTTCCCCTAATACCCAAACATTCTTCCTGAGATAAGATTTCCTTTACAACTAGATGACGAACAAAGGAAACTATCTTAAAGTACCCCACATAATTTTTGAAATGCTTCAACGCTTGGATCAGGGCATAAGCTTGTTTTTCCATGATGACCTACTTCCATTCCACTTCTATAACTCCTTTGCTAATAAAATATATAGGTTGTGCCAAATTATACTCATTTCTTTGTAAGAGTGCACCTATAATTGTGCCTTCTAAGGAAAAGGAAAATATCTGAAAATCTTTTGAATACTTGGTGCTTACCAAAATTGGTGCTACATAGCTTCCTTGATCTTCTAGAATGCCCCTTTACTTTCTTCATTGCATTTGAATTGTTGATTCTCCTCCAACATTTTTGAGATAGGCTTGGGAACTTCAACAAAAGTTAGGTGTGAACCTCATGAAATTAATTCAATCAAGGAAATATTGCACCACTTTTTCGTTGGAGGGAAATAAAATTTGTTGGATTCCTTCTACTCTTGCTAGATTAATTTTAGCGCCTTCCTTAGACACAATGTGGCCAAGCAAATTCTCTTCATCCACCCCAAACACTAACTACTTGGGGCTTAAGGATACTATGTATCTTCAACGCTTTTCAAAAAAATTCCTAAGATAGTGAATTTTATCCCCATTTTGTGGATAACTAAGGAGATTATGTCTCGAGGCCCTCAAGTTGTAGATATGGAGTGTCGAGAGACTACATTACTAACAGTATCATTTTGCATAGATGGAGACCATTCTCACCACCACATAGGTCGTAGATTTTTCGATGGCATCCACCACACTAGCTAGCTTCCGAGAGGTAATGAGCCTTGCTCTATGAGGTACAAGTAAGGTATTATGGTTAGTGTCATTTCAATATTTGAGGCATTTGGGTATGTTGTATCTTAGACTGCTTTAGATTTCATGATATATGGTTGGACATTATTCCTTTTTCCATATTTCACCTTGGTGGTTGACATTGTTCCCTAGCAAGTGGTCTTCCTTGAGGATGGGTTTACTACTAGGAACTCCCTTGAAGATCCAGCGTACCATTCCCGACCATACTTACCACTTGCCATCACTATTTCCCCCAATTTCCTTATCTCTTGGGATTTTAGGGTGTATTGATCCAAGAAGGGGTTGTCCCTCATTTTGTGGGAATAAGGGGTTGAAGGCCCAGAGGGATTGATGCTGGGTAAAAGTTAAAATCCTATATATAAACCTTACATATGCTTCTCGCATGCATCCCCCCTAGAAATCAATGGAATGCTTATCTATAATAAAAAGGGGACCCACAAGAATAGTTATTAAGAATGCTTAAAAGGTTAGTTGGAGGATAAAAGGTCTCATCGCGAGATGACCTATCATGTTCATAGATATATAGTGGTATGGAATTACCATCATCTGGTCACCAAGCCAGGGTAATGGATCTCAATTGAATGGCTGAGAGAAAGGGGGTCTCATCACAAGCCAAGATTCTCATTTCCACTAGGTGTTTGTGAGTGACACTGACATTATGCAGACACCACGCCAGGGCATTGACCTCCAACTTGTCCTTAAATTATGAAAGAAAAAAATAATAGAGAAACAACGAGATTTGAAAAAGTGCATTGCAAAGAAAGGTACCACACACCCTCTACAAAGGAACCCATGAATGAGACACTACAACCCCTTGTATGTCATGAACCTCATGCCCATTGAGGATTGACCCTTAACCACTTCACCCACTTTACATGGTTTAGAGAGGGATCTCTTGGAAACTCTCCTTGACCTAGGGAAATATCTCCCCAATAGGACACCTTGTTAACCCTCCCATATCCTTGAGGATGGGTTTACTACTAGGAACTCCCTTGAAGATCCATCGTACCATTCCCGACCATACTTACCACTTGCCATCGCTATTTCCCCTAATTTCCTTATCTCTTGGGATTTTAGGGTGTATTGATCCAAGAAGGGGTTGTCCCTCATTCTGTGGGAATAAGGGGAAGGCTTAGAGGGATTGATGTTGGGTAAAAGTTAAAATCCTATATATAAACCTTACATATGCTTCGCGCATGGATCCCCCCTAGAAAGCAATGAAATGCTTATCTATAAGAAAAAGGGGACCCACAAGAATAGTGATTAAGAATGCTTAAAAGGTTAGTTGGAGGATAAAAGGTCTCATCATGAGATGACCTATCATGTTCATATATATATAGTGGTATGGAATTACCATCATTTGGTCACCAAGCCAGGGTAATGGCTTTCAGTTGTATGACTGAGAGAAAGGGGGTCTAATCATGAGCCAACCTTCTCATTTCCACTAGGTGTTTGTGAGTGACACTGACATTATGCGGACACCACGCCAAGGCATTGGCCTCCAACTTTTCCTTAAATTATGAAAGAAAAAAATAATAGAAAAACGATGGGATTTGAAAAAATGCATTGCAAAGAAAGGTACCACACACCCTCTACAAAGGCACCCATGAATGAGACACTACAACCCCTTGTATGTCATGAAACACATGCCCATTGAGGATTTACCCTTAACCACTTCACCCACTTTACATGGTTTAGAGAGGGATCTCTTGTAAACTCTCCTTGATCTAGGGAAATATCTTCCCAATAGGACACCTCGTCAACCCTCCCATATCCAAGCTTGGCAAGTCGGAAAATGTCTTTGAGCACTTAATTGTTTGACATGGTAATCTTTGGTGCACATGATTAGGTGGCTCAATTATTGATTTGATTTAATTATCATGATTTTATGACGTGATATCCTTGGAGGGTGCGCTTACTTGTCTTTGCAGGACCTAGTTGGTGGACAATTTTGGAAGAACAAGACTATCTTGGGCTTCCATGGGCTTGAATCCCACGGGTGGATTCCAAGGGCCCTCATGTTGGATGAGAGAGATGAAACCTCAAAGGCCTAGATTATGACTTGGACAACATAACCTATCCCTCACATGCCAAATTTTTTTCCTAGGATAGGCAAAATGTCACCTTTAGAGGCATGACATCACCTAGGGGGGTTAGGGTTTGGTGGTGAGGTTGATATGCATTGACACATGGACATTTTGAGGAGGTTGAGGATTTTACCATGAAGGAAGTGACTTGGATGCTTGACATGTGGCTTTGGGAAACCTTCCAACACTCCTCCATCAACAACGACTTGCTCCTAGTGCCAAAACATCCCCTAAAAGGGTGACATTTTTCTAAATTAGGGTATCCTTTGTGTAAAAGTAGAATTTTAGTGAATTGTTTAATATTATTTTGTAAAAGGGGAAAGATTAGGTTTGTTGACCCATATTCTTGTGGTTTACCCTAATATTATGTGGAAAAACTATCTTAGTGACATTTTGTATAAATAAGAGATCATACGATCTCATTTTAACATAACTCTCCCTCTTCTGAGAAGTACTTGGACTGAAATTTTCACTACACTTGGAGTATTTTTTCTCTTGTGCTATGGAATGATGTTTTTTGGTTATGGTTGATGATTATGATGATGATGATGATGATGTCCTATCTCTTGGAGGCCACTTCTAGCTTATTGTGGTGGTTTACATTGGCATGTTAAAGGATTTTCTTGGATTGGTATGGTTATTTACTTTATTATTATCATTGGTAATTCAAGTTAAGGTTATTTTGGCTAAGTTTATATAAGGAGTATAAGGATATACASCCCTATCCTAGTTTCCACCATTATTATCAATATTTTAAAGTTATTTGCAAGGGTTTTGTTGAGGAAGTAAGAGGATTTACACCTCTCAATTTCAAACCCTAGCTAGGTTACTTACCTTGGGAAGTAAGAGGATTTACACCCCCAACGGTTTAGTAGTCGTATCTTTTTATTTAAGACCCCATTAACCCATAATTAAAGGCACTAATCTTGCATTGGATATATAAATTTATGCATTGGGAAACATGAAAGTTTTAAGTTTTGGTCTTCTCTCACTTGAGTTTTGTTCCCCTAGCCTTGAGCTACCTTGCCTCATTGAGGCATCCCCTTTCAACCAAAATTTATTGYTGYTGTATTAAAACTAACCTACAACCATTAGGTATGCTCTAACCCTAGCCTACTAACCCTAATTATCTCCTAAACTAACCCTAGACTAGGCCTAAAAATTTACCCTAACCTTCTACTAACCTTGGCACACTTATTGAGCTAACTAGGAGCTGTTTTGATTGGATAAGGTTTATGAAAAAAGTCTTGGTTTTCTACAGCCATAAGACTGGTAATTTCACTGCAAAAACCCCAACCTAAAGTCACTCATAACCTGTGTTTTCACCATCAAATGTTGCTAATAATTTGCCAATTTATTCTACTTGCTTTAATGCAATTTTTTAGTGGTTTCTCTACAAGTTTTAGTGGATAAATTCACTCCCGTCACAACAAGTTTTCTACATCCATAAGGCTGCAAAACACTTCTGCATACATCTTTTATGACAGCCATAATTCTTTGCTAAAGTCTCATTCTCTAGATCGTGAAATTTTCTAGTGTTTATCTACTTTGTTTCAAGCATATTTCATTGGAATTTTAGCAACTTGTTAGAAACTCTACCACTTGTTTATTTGCTGATATATATTGTTATATGTTGCTGCAAATTAGGGACATCAAGCCTAAATTTCTGATCCAAATAACACATTATATTGCAAAGTGGTTTTCCTTATGTCTTAGGCAGGTACTAACTTCTCGACAATTCACTCAAGGCTCTGGAAACCTCAATACAACCTAAGACTCATTATAAAATTTCCATTTCCATCTAGAATATTGGACTTTAGGGGCTTCACTCTTTCCATTTTTGGTTTCTCCTTCTATTCCCCCTCGGGTCACCAGGATCACCTCCCTAGAGTGACCTAGTCACCCTTGAAGTGCGGGACCTATATTGAGGTGGCACTGGGTATAGTGTCCTCAATTTTTCGCCACTTGGTGGTTGGTCGAGCTTTTCCCAAACTACAACTTGTGCGATAAAAAAAAATTTCCATTGTCGAGGAGGATTTTGAATCCTCTCTAAAACCCTAACAACACTTTGGAAAGCTATCCCAAAGACTTTCCCCTAGCTTTCTTGGTGACTCCACCCAAGGGACGTTCCCTTTCCACCTTTCTTGGTGAGCTTGCACTAAATCTCACTTGGCGACTTCACCATGGGATATACTCGAAAGGGGAATTATTAGACCCCAAAGAAAGAAACTCCTAAGGGCCGTAAAACCTTACCCAAAAATCCTAAACCCCCCGCTTCTCTCGTCACATGTGATTGTTCATCTACTTCTTTTAGCCCTTCATCCTCACTTGCTACCTCCATGCCTCCATGTTCACCCATACCCACCTTGCTAAAAGCTATATGGAGCCTGTAGTCCAAAGAGGCGCACAAACCTTTGTACATAACAAAGATCCACGACTGTCCTCCTAAACTCCCAAGGGACTTCAAGGAGTAGCTACCCAAATTTTTGGGAGAAGATACCACTACACCTGAAGATCACTTATATTTTTTCCTACGCAATCTGGAGTCTTATGACCAACACAAGTGTTGGTTGTGGAGCCTGATTATCTTCCTGATTCAAAGGTCCTTGCTTTCAGCCGTGTTTATACCCCATGAAGACTTTACACCCCAGAAGTATGTACACTCTTCCACGCAAGGGAGTGCAGAGGGGGGGTACCCCCTCTGCGGGGTCCGGGGGGTTCGGGGGAAAACCCCGGAAGGAAAAATTGCCTTGTAAATTTATATTGTAATTTCATTGTAAATCTGGACTGTTCATTATAAGGTCACAGATCTAACAGTAGAAATTATGTTAGGGCTTTTTTCCCTAGAAGGCAACCCTCTGTTATGAAGGAAATGTATTGCGGCTATGCATTATGACGAATATTGTATTCTGAGATAGGAGACTGTGAGAGAAAGAAGAGGAAGTTACAATGGGTTTGTTGTAGGTTGTATCCCTTCATATGTTGGATAATAATAAAGGAAGGACCTAGAAATTTCTCTAGTGGACGTAGCCCACACTGGGTGAACCACGTAAATTTGTGTCTCTATTGTATTGTGTATCTTCTGTGTTTTGTTTCTGCATTTGTTTTATTTTATTGCTCCATGGTCCTATTTTTCTAACAACTGGTATCAAAGCGAAAGGTAACTTGCAGGAAAAGAGGGTTCCTGGTTCGAGTGGGAGCAATGTCGGAAGATGGAAAGTTTAGGGTCGAGAAATTTACGGCCAAAACTACCAGTTATGGAAGATGTAGATGGAAGATTATTTATATCAGAAGGATCTATTCCTACTATTGGGCGGAGTAGCAAAGAAGTCGACGACCATGAAGGACAAAGAATGGGAGATTCTTGATAGAAAGGCTCTAGGAACGATACGATTGAGCTTGGCAGCATCGGTGGCTTTCAATATTTCTAAAGAAAAGACAACGAAGGATCTGATGGATGCGTTGGTTAAACTATATGAAAAACCCTCGGCGTCTAATAAGGTATTTCTAATGAAGAGATTATTTAATATGAAGATGTAAGAAGGTGGGTCTGTTGCAAATCATTTAAATGAATTTAATACATTTACTAATCAACTAAGTTATGTAAAAGTGGACTTTGATGATGAGGTTAGGGCTCTTCTAATATTGTGCTCATTGCCAGAAAGATGGAATGGCTTGGTCATGGCTATAATTAACTCTATCTTTGGTTCAAATGCTTTAAAATTTGATGATGTTGTTGGTGTTATCCTTAGTGAGAAAATGTGATGGAAAAGCACAGGTGAGACATCAGGTAATGCGTTGAACATGGAGAGCAGGGGAAGACAAAAGGATAGAGGAAAGGGCTCAGGGAACCACAGGAATTCTAGGAAGGGCAGATCCAAATCTAGACTTGGAAAGATAGAGTGTTGGAATTGTGGGAAGAAAGGATATCTGAAGAAAGATTGCAGAGCTCCAAAGAAACAAAAAGATGGACAACAGGAGAGAAATCAGGAAGCAAATGTAACAGGTGATGTGTTACAAGATGCTTTGATTCTTTCTGTAGCTAATATTTTTGAGTCTTGGGTAGTAGATTCAGGAGCTTCATTTCTTCCCACACCCCATAGGAAACATTTTCTAGATTATGTTCAAGGTGATTTTGGACAGGTTCATTTGGGTGATGATGCACCATGCAAAATTGTTGGAATGGGAAAGGTAAAAATAAAG
>JZKD02S1858785.1:475340-493232 GCA_000966675.3 Picea glauca
TCAAAACCACCCAAAGACTCTTCATCCATGTCCTTGATTCTCTCAACCTATAATTGAGAATAATGGAAAATTGGTGTGAGGTGGTTTCTCACATAAAAACCAATTTCCAAAATTACAATTTAATGATAAATATGTGAGTCTAATTTCCCTCACAAGTATTAATCATTTTACATCAAAAGTGAATAATAATTTATGAGTTTTTTCCAAAAGCTCATAAAGCATAATTAAATGCATGAGACATTTTTCTCACAAAGCATTAATAAAATGCATGAGAAAATAAAACTTTTAAAAGCATAAATTCACCACTTTGTCACCACTTTCAACTTGACATGCTGAGCAAAGTAGAAGTCCCTTCCGTGTGTGGAGATTCGCCCGGATCACGCCTCCCCACAAAATAAACTTTTTGTCTCCAAAAGTATCAACTGTATATGTATGCAAATGTCAAAAGGCACATTCCTTTAAGACTCCTTCACCCACGTACTTCAGAATCAAAATGCGAAGCCAACACTTGCAATTGTTGCAAAGCAAATGTCTGGAAAAAGGAACTTTCCTTGTCTCCTTCACCTCTGTTCTTTGGAGTTGAAATGTCGAAGCTCGCATATGCATAACTTGCAACCTATAGCTGAGGATACATGTATTACATCTTTGGAGTACCTTACTTGCCAAGAGTTTATAAATACACTCTTTGGTCAACTTTACAATGGATGCCAAAATGGCTTAGGCAAAACGCCTCATTCAACGGATTACATGATGATTACAAAGAAGCCAATTAAGGCTTAACAAAGTGTTAACAAAGTTTCAGGCATATGATAAAATGCCTCTCACTATCATCATCACTTTAAGAGGGGATACAAACATCAATTTTAAGGCCAATGTCATAAAAATGCACTAGTGGTTCGACCCTATGGTCTCAAACTCCACTACAATATAATGTGCATATGGAAAAATTCCCAAAACGCCTTTGATTTCCATCAATTTAACTTAGGCATATGGGAACCTTATGAAAATGGATTTCAATAGTTTATACGAGTTAAACTATAATGTAAGACCCAAAAAGAACATGCCAACCAAAGAATTAACTAAGGTATCAAAACCCACTTTATGGCATAATATATGCACCCAAACTTATGGTATAGTGGCTTACCAAAGTTATCTGAGATATGGTTCCAACAGACCATATCTAATAGTGGTTTGTTATGGTTCCATCGCTCAATGATACAAGATATCGTGGACAACACATAACTCATTCCTCTGCCAACAGCTCCACCGCCAAGTATGGCATATTCTTATTTATCACAACGGTAACAATGGTTTCAACAGACCACCAATGTCATTATGTCCAACCGCATAATAACAAAGGACAGATTTTTGCAAACAATCCCACCTTGAGAGATGATCGTTTCAATTGTGGCAAGGAAGGGTTCAACATCTGGGTGTATTGAGAAAGCCCCCCATCTTTGTATTCCAACATGAACTATTTCTCACTGACCCAATTATAGATACCATGGTACTCGAACACATATGTTTTCCATAGTATGTCTATATTGTAGATGATCTGGAAACGGTGGAAAGATCATAGTGGCCATGAACAACCTTGTGGGTGTACACCTTTTCCCCACTAGAAAAACAACTTCTTCAATTCATTCTCAACACTTGTAAATGAAAATCATGCTAGAGAATATCTCGCAACTATTTTTCACCAAGATGTCACAATTATTGACTTCATTGGGAGATTTGATGGGCACGATATGAACCACTGTGGCAGTTAACGCAATGAACCCAATGCCATAGGTAACAACCAATGAAAATCACCTTTCGCACCTGTGATTTCCTGGGGATTGACAACGAAACTAACACCTCTAACACCCATGGTTTTATGAGGACTGACAATGAAAATAACACCTGTCGCACATGTGGTTTTCTGAGGATTGACAACAAAAATAGGTAGAAGATTTCTCCACGATTTCACGCTTGTATCACATCTAAATCCAAAGGAGACCGAAACCATGGAAACAAGAACCAATAATATGAAAAGTCTACAGTCAAGCGTGGGTAAAAGAGCGATCTC
The DNA here is from genome assembly GCA_000966675.3 of Picea glauca. Classification (NCBI taxonomy): domain Eukaryota; kingdom Viridiplantae; phylum Streptophyta; class Pinopsida; order Pinales; family Pinaceae; genus Picea; species Picea glauca. The sequence goes on from JZKD02S1858785.1 coordinate 477,409, forward strand.
CTTAAACTCCGCAACAAATTTCCCATTATGATCACCAACAACAAATTTCTCATATTTCTGCGTTGGAAATTTTAATGAACAAGTAAACAACGCGAAATTGTTCGACGCTGGTGTTAGAACACTTATAATTTTGAGCTTTTGAACTTTTTTTTTTTCCTCTTAGAAATAAAAAAATTTCCCAAAAAAGAAAAAAAAACTTAGAGAATTGCCTTTTAATTTAAAATAAATCCATTGGTTGTTATTTATCAATAAGGCGCTTAGAATATCAATCATCAATGAGTTACTGTAAGTTGATCGAACGGTTCTAATGATCTCCGAAGTACAAAAGCTTCCTGAGTTTTAAAAGAAAATATTTAATGGTCACTTCAGAACTTCACGCTTCTAGTATTCCAACAAATCTAAACAACAAAAGACCCAAAACTCCGAAGTCCTGAAGATGGTTCCTCGTGATAATTTCTAAAGGACTTACGAACGATTCATAGGACACATGTCATTTTAAGTCTTTTCTTGGGCTGACATGTGGCACTTATTTTTAACATTCCCGTCAGATGATTCAAACGATTTCAAGTGACACGTGTCACCTCTCCTTTCTTGACACATCATCAAGAATGACATCATCTTTTCCATGTCACTCCAAGAGACTGACCTTCGAAGTTTTAAACAAAGATTGGGTTCAAAATCGCCAAAGCATCAAAGCGCCAAAACATTGGATATTACAAAAAATTAAAAAATATGTTTCAAAGAGTTAATAAAACAATTAACAACTTTAATTAATCATGATTAAGTATTAATTAATGACTTTGCGAATTAGGCCTTCGGAGGATTTCTATCATCCTTCATCAAAAGCTCTGAATACCGAACTTTTGTATTACTTAAGGCTAATACAATGTTTAAAACATGATTAATTAAAACATAAAAATGATTACTTAAAGATTAACTTCTCCGCAAATTCGGCCTTCAGGAAATTTCTACCATGTCATAATCAAAACTTTCGAACGTCGAACCGTCGAAGAATTAATGACATTTATGATTGACCAAGGTTAATGATTTCAACAAAGATTGTGAATCACCAGATAATAAATTCCATTAAGTTTTTAATAAATTCTTCGTCAGTTGATCTATACGAAGATCGATAGACTTTATGAATAAAACACTTTGAATTTTAAAATCATTTTACCATTTGCAAATAACAATTTTTCATTCAGTGAAGAGCTTCCAACTTCTCTTGTTACAGGCAGACTAATTTTATTTCCTTAAGTATTATGGCGCCACGAAAAGTTGCAAGGAAGCTTGATGGATGAAGTGATGATTCCAATCCAAATTTAGACGTTCTATCAGACACAACTCTGTGAGTTACGGATGCCATTAAGTCTTGGAAGTAGGTTTATGATATCTTAGAGCATGAGATTATTAACTGTCCAAACGACTCTGCCGAGGAAGACGACGAGTCCTTTTCATCCAAGCTTAGATTGGTAGCACAGCCAGAAATGCATAAGATTGTTGCACGACCTAGAATTATACCCTACAATGATATGATAAATTGGGCTTTAGAACACGTCGACATTCAAACTAGAAGTTTCATCAGCCACCAACAGACCTCCTTCGACTCTTTTCGACCAGAGAATATACAAGTAATGTATAAACTTTCTCCCACGCCCAAATATACTTACAATGCAACATTTCTCCTAGATTTTGAGAGAAAAGAATGCATTGAATACGATAGAAATGGCCATGATATAATCAAGTCCTGGTGGGGACATCTGGATAAATTCAGAGCCGATGCTCATGGTATGTATTCCATGACGTCCTTAGCTGCTCATATATTATATATATCCATGATGCTCTGTCGTCTATTTGGGAAAAATAACCCTGCACATTTTTCGGTTGAGTGGGTAGCCATAATGAATGAAGTAGTCGAGGGTTATACCTTCAATTGGGCTAAAATGCTATCTGATAACCTGGCCAAGGAAATTGTTAAGTATCGATCATTGAAATCAAAAGGGCAACCTGCTCCTTTTTACATGTTCACATATATCATGGATGCCATTTGTTTCATGACCCCATTCCCCCTGATGAACTGGAGTTGGATCCCGATCAATTCTAAGCCCATACATTTCTACCACTCTAAATTATGGTAAGAAAATGCCAAAGATTTATCTTACAAAATCTGTCACTGCATAGTGGTACCTATTCACACAACTATCTATGGGCACCCACCACCCAGAATTTCAAAGAAGATTATGGGGAATTTAGGCACACTTGCAGACTGGTTCTTTGAGGAGAATTTCTCCTACATTAGAGTATTAGGTTGTTTTTTTCCTCCTCATGCCCTTCCACAATTTTTACCTGACAGGATGGTATGCAAAGAGGTGGCATACCAAACAGTAGCAAGAAGTATCACCAAGGAATTGAAAGCAGCCCAAAAAAAGGTTTGGACAATGTTTCCCATTCAATTTGGTATGTTCACATTGTTAGATTTTGGTCATTCCAAAGTTGAGGCTACAACCCTGGAAGATGTCAAATTAGTTGACATCGAATTCAAGAGACATGATCCACATAAGATAGTGGAAAATCAATTGGCTCAATATAACATGAAAAGATACATCCACGAGGATTCTCCTTATAATGAGATGTTTAGGGGAGTTAGATCCTATGAATAAGTTCAAAGTAGATTCCAGACTCTGCCTCCTGACCAACAAGCTAGTTTCCTCAGCTTCCAAAATCATAGACGAAACAGTTTTCCAAAGATCTTGCAAGGAGATTCAAAACCCATGCCATATTCACAGGAAGCTAAACCCACAGTATCTGAGCCAAGTTGCTCCACTAAGCACAAATATGAAGAAGTCTAGAAAATTTCAGAAGGGTTATTTAAAGAAATAAGATCAGCATTGCTAGGTCTTAATGATCAACAAATATTATCCCAATTTGAAGCTTTCATGAATCAGGGACAAGTTGTTCCTCATTCGACACCAACTATTCCTACTGGCACCCCAAATATAACAGTTCAAGAACATTCCACTACAATTATTTCTCATATCCCATCATTAACTCGTTTACAAACTAGTTTTGGAAATCCTAGTTCAGAGCTCATTCATGTAGGTGATCTTACTCCTATCTTGCCTGAAGAGAGGCCTCCCTCAAGTTTCTTTTTCAACAAGAAATGAAAAGCTATTGTAAAAAGAGAGTCTCAACAAAAGGATGGAGTAGTCACTAAAAGGAAAAGATTGGTGTATGATGGAAAGCCTAAGATGATCCTAAGTTTGCAAAGGAAGTTGCAGATTCACTAGGGGATTTTTCCACTGCCAATCAATGGTCAGTGGACAATTTAACCAAACAACTGCAATAGAAATGTCTCTTGGTGGAGAAATTGCAGAATGAGATTCATAGTACAGAACAAACTGTTACAAGCAGGATGAATCAAGAAATTGAACAAATCAAGCTTAATTATCAACTTCAGATGAAGCATTTATAGGATAAACTCGAGTTGATCTACCGGAGTTCACAGACCAGTAAAGGGTTGATCACTCAGCGAGACAATTTGATAGAACAGTTGCCGAAAAAATTGGCCCTAACAGAGAACACAACAATAGACATTACTTCCTTCAAAGAACAAGCATCATAAATCAATGAGAAGCTAGAAGTTGTCCAACATGAGCTTTATTAGAAAGTGGATACTATTCTGAAATGCTATCAAGCAATAAACCTTTCTCTGAAAAGTATTTATGTCAAGGAAAAAAATGCTTGTGCGGCTAGGTCTAAGTTTCAGGAAATATCATATGGAGGCAGAAAGCTAATATCCCTGGTCTCGTCCCTTTCTCACATTACGAACAAGTGAAAGGCGAAATGGCCTTGAAAGTTTGGGAGACAAATCTAGAAGAAGGCAAGAAACTTGCTAGAGATGCAAAGGAGGCTTGTTTGGAGGCATTATCTTCTGTAGATAAAAAACTAATTGAATTTGAAGGAAATAATATCTCAAAGGCATTGGGGCAGATTGGAATAGAAATGAATCAAGAAAAATCAAGAAAGAACAAACAAAATATTCAGTCGACCATCCAACAGATGAACCAGATTGATTTACTCAAAATGAGTTTTTGGTGAATCCAAGTTTGCAGTATCAGATCACAGCCCAAGAAGTAAACAAGATCCACGAGAAGCTGCCACAAGTACAAATGAAGATGTTTGCCTTTGAATTAAATGAGAAGATTGAGCCTTCAAGATTCATTGTAGCATTGATGGACATGTGTACTCAATTCAATGAGCAGAGGAAAGTGAGTGCATCTGGGAGCAAATGAAGGAACATATACAGCTCCATCACAACACAAAAAAACAAAACTCAACAATATCTGCATTTTGTTATTTCATTCGGATTATATTCTATTTTTAGAACAAATATTGTGGAAAGTCCAACTACTTTTAGTTGAGACAATTTTGTATAAATAGACAGATTTTAAATCTATTCAGGGTTGCTTCTAGCCTAATGTAAAAGAGAGAACCTTTTTGAATATTAATACAAGTGCAGTCAAAGATTCTAAGTTTTGTTCCATTTGAGTTATGTGTTTCCTCTGTGTTTCCATCTCTTATGAATTTCTTTCTATAGTTCTTGAAGAGTGAATGATTTCAATTTAGCAATACATCTACTGTGATCATAATATACCATAAGTTCATTCATAATATACCATAAGTTCATTCAACAACGTTTTTTCCTCTGTTATTACTGTGATTAAAAACAAGACATGTGACCTGTGTGAATTGCTGCATTTTAAATCTCCTTTCAAGGGTACACCATCTATTGTTCTTCTACTGCAAACAAAGTGAGACTTATCTGTAATTGATATTTGGCTTTGTTTTAACAGTTTTGTAAATCATTTGTAATTGATATTTGGCTTTGTTTTAACAGTTTTGTAAATCATTTTAAACTGAAGGTAGAAGAAAGCACTCATAAAAACATTTCATTTAAAATATTTGATGCCTGACATTATTCTTTGAGCCTTAGAATCAATCTCAGGACCAAGAACTGGGATAAACTTAATGGTAGAAGTGGCTTCCTCTTCATGCTTGTGGGCTTTGGAATCCCTCCAAATCTGCCCTTGAAACAATGTTTCAACTTCCCCGAGCATCTTGCTTATTCGCTTAGAATCATTTTTGTGGTGGGCCGAGCATTCCACATTTTGGTCTAGGCTATCCGGGTCTCTAAAGGTTTGTGAGATCTTGATTTGGGTCCATCATTTTACCGGTTTGGGAGCATCTATCCGCCATTTTGTTCCCCCATAATGAAGGTTTGTGAGATCTTGTTCTGGGGCTGGAATTAGTGGTCCTCCTTCTGAGCCTCATGTGATGTGCAAATGTGTTCAACATCCCATTTTACCTTCAACATTGCCATCTTGTCTCGGGTTTGTTTCCCGTGCAACCTAAAAAACTGGGGTTTTAATTTGCTATCAATGGCAACGCATCATGACTGCAATCGAAACCCAGTGGATCACACAGTCGGATTGTTGGTTCAAAGAGAAGCTTCGACGATGTAATCTAGGCAAGCTAAGTACCAACGCAGAAGGGAGAAACTGAATTAATCTGAACATGGATATCATCCACCATTTGCTCCATATCTGACACGAACAATATCTCCTTGCCATTGGTAAGAGCGCCCATAATAATAGAGAGCGTGCATGTAGGTATCCAGAGCCACAACTGCTATCAACGGTGCTTAAACTGCAATTCTGTGAGAGTTATTTGTTTGTACTCTAACCTTAGAGCTCCATGGAACCATCATATATATTGTCGTGTCGCTGGAAAATGGGGTTAAACTCAAGCTGATTTGGACAAAACTTGGAGAGGATCGAATATGGCTAGAAATCATAGTTTTAGATTTGTTTTGTCCCTTTCTTTCATCAACAAAATCGTAGGCGGACTTATTTATTCTCAATAAATTGTATGACCATAGAATGGGTACACCAAAGATCCAATGAACCATGTACATATTCCAGGCATCTTTTGAGGCAATGGTGACTATGCACTAGTCATACTTCATCGAATTTGACCAGCAAGATTGATACATAATATTTCTGTGAGACTGAGAACATATGTCACCACCAACTCAAATCATATCGCGATGGTATCGTTGGAACACCACGGGAACGACCATGATCCCGTTACCTCCGTGACCGCACTATTCTCCAATGTCAACACTAGATCGAGTGGTTTATGCGGTACGTCTACACTTCAACAAGCTGCATAACTATCTTGAACATGTGGCTCTTCAACATACAAGTACAAAAATCTCACACCAGGCAACGACTAATACCACAGACCCATCACACACCGTTTCATTTGTCATTATGGTCTGCAAACAGAACAATCTGATAAATGCAGAATTATAGTGATGGCAGACAACAACACGGATAATGGAAGCCAGGTAGACTTCCCCAAACTTGTATTTCTTTTGCACGTCCATCGTGCATCCTCTCAATAGATTCTTTCTAATCACTTTTCGATCTTATGGAGGCAACGATTCCTATATGCGGACCATAATCTGGGACCGAGGAGGATCCTTTTGGATCATGCCTCCTACTGAATCTGAAACTTAAAACCAACAAAATTTAATTTTGCAGATAAAATATCCATTGCTTACCAAGCCAATACTAAGCACATTCTTCTTGTAACATTTTTTCTTCAATGGTTGATGGAGCTTCCTTCTTCACGGGCTCTTTAATCATCTTCCAAATTGAATGGTAGTGAATTTTAGGGTGCAATTTCCAGCACCTCTTCTCCCAATGGCCACTGATGTTGCAATAACTGCAGAAATTCATTCGCTTTCCCTTCAATTGTGCATTCCTGAAAGGAGGACTAGGAAGGTGTGTTTTTTGCTTGGTCTCACTTTTGGTGACCCTGTCTCTCTTATTAACCCAAATTTTTTTTGTTTGATGCTTAGTTACATCCTGGTGTTGGCATAGGGGCAGACCCAGGGTTCAACTCCAAGAGCGCACCAACAATCCCTAGCTACTAGCCCTTTCGGCAACACCTGCGAAGCAGATGCAGTCTCACCCGAAGCAACTATGTGGGGGTTGCAGGACAGAGATATCTACAACCAAAAGGAATGTAAAGTGGCTTGGAAGTGATCGACACACAATAATCTAGTATTCTTTATTGTCCTAGTATCTACTGCGCAAGATAAATCTATCAGATCTAACACAGTAATGCAATAACAATATATCAAATGAAAAGAACAGAGCATCAATCACACATAACACAAAATATACGTGGTTCACCCTCTCTCTAGGGCTACGTCCACATAACTGTGTTCTATAATGTATTAAGATGAAGCATACAGTTCTTGTCTACGCTCTTAGCTAGCAGATCTTCTTTCTTCTTCTCTCTATATCTTCCCTCCCAGCGCACCCAGCTACAAGGTTGATCTTCACACCAAGCTGAAGATCTTACAATATAGAAGGCGCTCATACTCATCGCTTCTCTCTCTCACGATGTTACTCACTCGATCGCACAACAACAATCTCAACACCAACAATAGTAACAAAAATGACAAAAACCCATCCCAGGTCCTCTTGACCTCTATTTATACATTACAATCACTCACCAACATCCTTAGCTCGAAACCTAAGTGTCAAAACCCTAGATACCAAAACCCTAGGTCAACTTGACCCACGTTTTCAGGGCTTCGCTGACTTATCTTTCCTTCCTTCTCACACGGTGCTCCAAAACATCTAATGGTGGCTCTTTCCTCTTGCTGAGTTGTCCACAATCCTTCTTTCTTCCTGATCTGTCATCCTCGATCTCCTCATCCAATGGCTTGCTTTCTCAGACTTTGCTCCATCTTTTCTGCTCTTTTGCTCACTTCGACCCAGTAACAGTCACTATGTCTTCCGCAAAGTTCGCATTTTGATTTTTCTTCCTTGTTCTTCGCTCACTTCCATAATCAAGGGCCAATAGGCCCCCAACACTCACCTGTGACTCATCCCGAGGCACTTCAGATCTGACTCTTCTATTTTACTTCGACTTCAGATTGCTCAGTGCAGCCTTTGCTTTCTTCTCTATGCCTCCTCTCCTTCCTTCCTTGTGCAGACTGTCTTTTCTATGTCTAGTACCCAGTTTCAACTGCACCTGGTACCTAGACCCTTTTCCTTATGCTTTTACTTAGAGTCGCAAGGCAACTGATTGTCATAGTACAACTTCAGCCGACTCCCATTCACTAATCCTTCCTTCCATTCTCCCTTCAAAGTTTTCAACTGCACAACTCCTCCTTATGTAACATAGGCGACCTCATATGGCATGAGCCAATGCATTCTGAACTTCCCAAGATGTTTGATGAACTTACTATCACATATCAGTACTAGATCACCTTGTCTAAATGCATTCTTCTTGATGTGCCTATCGTGATAGGCATTTTCTCTTTCCTTCTGTACCTGCTGATGAAATCCTGCAACAAATCTGTCTTCCTCCAATTCAACCAACTGTGCAAGCCTCTCTTGAACAACGCCAGTGTCATCCATATTTGTAAAGGCAACAATTCTTAGGCTTGGTACCAAGTATTCCATTGGGACAACGACTTCGAGACCATATACTAACTTAAAAGGGGTCTTCATTGTTAACTTCTTGCAAGTGGTTCTATAGGCCCACAATACTGCTGGTATTCTTAAATCCCAGTCATCCCTGTTCACACTGCAAATCTTCGTCAATGTTGTCTCTGAGATCTTATTGAATGCTTCCACTATCCCATTTTCTTGTGGATGGTAAGGTGTGCTCTTCTAGTGATGGACTGCAAATTTCTCAGTCATGGCTTCAACAATATTATTTATGAAATGTGTGCCTTGATCACCCATAAGGATCTTTGGGCATCCAAACCTGGTTATGATGTCATCAAATATGAAGTGCACAACTGTAGTTGCACTACAGTCCTTGACTACTCTTGCTTCAGCCCATCTGGTCAAATATTATGTCACAGTAATTATGTACCTTGCTCTTTTGCGCTTTCCTGGTGGGTTTATAGGTCCCACGAAGTCAATGGCCCATTTCTCAAATTCTTGTAGGGTCAGTTGTGGTGCTAATGGCATTTCATCTCTTCTGGATGGTTTCCCAACTCTTTGGCATACATCGCAGGCTCTGTAATAGTCTTTAGCATCTCTGTGTAAGGTAGGCCACCAAAGTCCAGCTCTAAGAACCTTATGCGTAGTTTCCTTCCCTGCATAATGTCCTCATGCTATGCCTTCATGAGCTTCCGTGAGGATCATTGGTCGTTCTTCCTCCATAACACATCTTCTCAATATCTCTTCAGGTCCCATCTTGTATAGTTGTCCAGCTATAAGTGAAAAGTCTGCAGCATGCACTACTAGTTGTTTCTTCTCAGGAATTGTGTACTGGCTAGGGGCCATTCCTGTTGAAAGGAACTGGACTATTTCTGCGAAGTGGTCATCAATCTTTCTAATGGCTAGCAACTGTGCATCCAACAGTGTATCCTCCAAAGTAGTGGGCTCTTCTCTATGTTCCAACCTCGACAAGTGGTCAGGACCTTTGTTCATTCTTCCTGGCTTTACTATGATCTCAACGTCATATTCCTGAAAGAGTAGAATCCATCTGCATATTCTTCCCCCCCAACACTGGCTTGTTGACTAGGTATTTCAGCGCAGAGTGATCAATAAACATTTTAAAGTGTCCTCCCAATGAGTAGTGGCAGAATTTTTGCAGTGCATACACCATGGCTAACCCTTCTCTCTCAATGGTGGTGTAATTGATCTCAGTTGTTGATAGCTTCCTGCTGGAAAAGGCTAACGGGTGGTCAATATCTCCTTCGCAAGGTTGTGCTAACACTGCTCCTAAAGCAATAGAAGAAGCATCGACATGGACATGAAACTCCTTGCTCCAATCTGGAAAAACCAGAATAGGTGCAATAACCATTTTATGTTTCAATGTGTCGAAGCTCTGCTGACATTCTTTCGTCCAACTGAACTGGCAATCTTTCTTCAAAATATTCTCCATGGGTGCTGTAATCTATGCATATCCCTTAATGAACTTCAGGTAATATATTGTGTGTCCCAGCGTAGTGCGTAGTTGTTTGACTGAAGTAGGAAGGGGTAGATCAACTATAATGGAAATTTTAGATGGATCTACCAACAATCCCTGCTTGCATACAATATCACCTAACAACACTCCAAATGGTGAGAAGAAGATGCATTTCTTTAGATTCAAGGCAATTTGACAACTACCTGCATTTATCCAACATTAACCTTAGACATTCAATAAGCTAAAGACAATCCAATCATCAAAATATGCTTCTAGAAATTTATGCAAAAACTCCTTGAATGCTTCGACCACCACCCTGGAAAAGATGGTTGGGGAATTCTTCAATCCAAATGGCATCATTGTATACTGATAGGACCCCCATTCTGTTGCAAATGTGGTCTTATGGCGATCTTCCTTGGCAATCTGGATCTGGTGGTATCCTGAAAATCCATCTATAAAAGAATAGACTTCTTGGCCTCCCACGTTATCTAACACTTCATCAGTGAATGGTGTAGGGAAGGGGTCATGCAAACAAACATCGTTCAGCTTTCTGAGATATATGCAGATCCTAATCTCTCATGTCTTCTTATCTTGCACCACCATAGGGCTAATCCACTATGATTCTTCCACAGGTTCTATAATTCTTGCTTCCAACATTCTGTCAAGCTCAATCTTCACTTTCTCCTTATATTTAGGGTTCAATCTGTAGGGTCTCTGTTTGACTGGTCTTGCATCTGGTTTCAAATGGATCCTCATCTCTCCCATAGGCCCTTTAATTCCCTTCATATCAGTGAACTTGGTTGGAAACAAGTCCTGATATTCATGTAGTAATTATGTAATCTTGTCAATAGTGGAAACATCCCAATAATCTCTAATATTGGCAATATTCGGTGTCTTCTTTGTTCCAATGTTGAATTTCCTAATCTTGATTGGATGTCCAATGAATGGTAACTCAACTCCTGGTCCTTCCACATCTCTTTGGCCTTCTATTTCTACGATGTTCACCTTTCTTGGATCATCGTATTCATCAACATTGATGTTGTAACAACCTTGCAGTTTCTGGAGAGGCGCAATCCATTCGTACTCTTCTTGTTCCAAAGGGAGGCTAGAGGCCTCCTTGAATACTTTCTGTCTTATAATCTGTAATGATTGATCTACTGAAGGATATTTGATTTCAAATAAGAAGGTGGTTACAAAATTTTGAGTCATACCTTTCCAATCTGTAGTGATGAGGCACAACTTTGCTTGAAGGTACCAGTTGATAGGTGTCGTTTCCAGTGTGTTAATGAATTTGTGCACCCACTGCTCTTGAGGAATGTTTCTCTAGGCTGCTTCGCAACTTCTCACATGGTCCTTTGGGCATCTTTGACTTGTGTACTAAACTTCGCAGCCTTCTACTTGTGATGAGAAGCGCAATGTCATAAGGGTACGACATTGTACCCATTCTGTAATGTTGGTTTTGTGTGTCCCCCACCATCTTGTTGGTGTGGATTTCAGGGCCTCATCTATTGCCAATAGTCTTTGTTGCATTGGTACACTTTCTTCAAAGTCCAACAAGAAGGTTTCTAAAGGATTTAGACCATCAAAGGTGGGTAAGTTACTTATTGTTGTGCCGATCCAACGAACTTATCTGGTTAATCTAGCACATCTTCTTGTAGATACTTCATACATTTTATTCTGCCAGTTCTCCAGTGTTTCTTCTGAGTCTGATGAACATGCGTTGTCACTTCGCCAGCTTAAGTTTCCATCAGCCGTAGGATTAATGTAATCCTGTTGTCTGACTGTTAATTTGTATATGTTTTCTAGTTCAAATGCATGGTCTTCCTCTCTAATGGATTCTGTGTATCTTTGACCTTCATCTGGATCTAAGGGTGTAATGACCCTAAGGCCATATCTTTCAAACATCATACATATTTTTTTTAAATCAACCACAGTGGAATTATTGAAAGCCCAATCAATTCCTAACAATGCAAGGTAAGGAAAACTATCATCAACTATCTCAATTACCTCAAAATCTGCACATGTTCTTACTCCATCAATGTCCATAGGGACATGTTCCAGTCTGCCAAAGGGGCTTACAGCTTGCTGATTAGCCATTCTGAGCCTGATAGGGGAATAAATCAACTTGGGTTTTCCCATCAATGTGTTAAAGTTTCTGCTATTATCAGGTTACTTTCAATTTACTATATAACAATAGCATAGACAGGATCACTGAGAGAAACACAATCACAAGAGTACACAAGCATTTATCCTGGGAAAACCTAAAGGGGAAGAAAACCCAGCAAAACTTCCTTAATATAGATAGCCAATACAATGCCAAGATAATGAACCAAACAACAGAGAATATCCAACACTGAGAAACACGCCTCTCTCTCTTCCTTCTTCCGGCAACCGGCAACTGCAACTTCCTTCAAAACTTGCGCACTAGATGAGTGAGCTGAGTGTGTGTTCAAATGAGGCGCTGGCCTCTCTTATTTATACAATTCTAGCACATGTGGAAGTGTCTCTTCACTGGCAGGGCTGACTTCTTCTTCTGGGTGGTTATAAGCACCTTTAATATATTTTGGGGCCTCTTTGATATATACTGGGGTCGAATTCTTATTTAGGCTATTAAAATTAGGGTTTGACCAATCCGCAAAAGGGGATTTGGTCAATTACGATGACCAACATGATCAATCCACAAAAGGGGATTGATCTAATCAATAATAAATATATTTTATCTTTATCCACAAAAGGGGATAAGAATATTCTTTGCAGTTACACAATATTTTAACACTCCCTCTTAACAAGAAGGATATTATATATTTTAACACTCCCTCTTAACAAGGACAGGTCACTGGATGTCAACATCAACTAGGTAGTGGCATCCACTAGATAGCATCATCAACTGGGAAACATCATCAACTGGGCAACATCATCGACTGGATAGCATCATCAACTGGTTAATTGGAGGCATCAATATCTTCCACTTGGTCATCTGGCATCATGATCACTGACTAGCATATCTATAAATCATCGGAAGTTTTGTTCTCTTTATCTTCACGTAGAATATACTCTTTCTTATCTTCACACATAATATTTCCTATGAGTTTTGCCTTTGCTTTTATGTTCTCCCTTCTCTTGTAGTCATATATCTCACCCATCCACTGGGGAGGACTACTACCATAGCTTCACTCCTAGTCATCCCATGTGAACTAGAGAAGCTAAGATGCTAGCCTAGGCAAGACTAGACTCCCTTTCCATGATTCGCGCAGGATCACAACACAAACCTCAATAGCCAACTAACCATTCCACATGGTCAAGGTTTTTGTTCCAGGCTACTCAATCCTTGGCTAGAGGAGAGTATTTTCCCACTACCCCTTGGAGAAACATCCACATTCTTCTCTACGAGGTTATTCTAGCATGTCCCTAGAGTATCCAAAACTCAACACTTGGACAGAGGCCAACCTTGGAAAATTTCTCATTCCCCTTCTCTACGAAGGTCTCTTCCTTCTCTACGAAGGTCTACCTGTGGGATTGCTCATTCCTTCTCTACGAAGGTCTCTTCCTTCTCTACAAAGGTCTAGCTATGGGATCTAAAAAATCTCTTATGGTCTAAAATATTTCAATGGTATAATACCATGCTACCCATCTGTTGGGCACCATCCATCTACTGGATAGCTTTCATCTTGATCAAAATATATGGGCACCATCCATCTGCTTTTCTAACTGCATCAAATCACGATCCTTCATTTCGAACTCGAAGACATGGCTCCCTCTTGCACCAAGCTAATAGCTTCTAGTCATCATCCTTGAAGTTTTCTTCTGTAATATCCTAAGTGCCTTCTTGAGTTCGAATATTTCTTTCTTTCTGTCTTCATACTGGATCAACCTGCTCCCTTTGCATCTATAAGAATGGTACTGGAGAAACCTATAGTTACCTCCATCTCATCCACTATATCTGAGTATCCATCTTTTTCTTCATCTTGAATATTTTTGTTTTGCATCTTTAGGAGCCTCCTGCTCCTATATGAATATTGGATATTGTTTGGTCTTCATTGACTCTCACCATATCATACATCCTTGTGTGTCGTCTAACTTCTGCAATTCACGGCATAAGTTCTTTTTTCTAAGACTTGTAAACTTACTTACAATATGCTTTCTTTGTCACTCTCATGAGTGATCATACATGAAATAAATATTTTATCTCTTTCTTCATCCTCTTCTTTGATACTTCCTTCATAAGTCTGCATAGACACTGAATTAAAACAAGGTTAATTAACATTCTCACAAAAATCTAACTTGTAATGATAAAGTATTGAAGTAAACAAGATACTAGAAATAAACATGAATACTTATCTTTTGTTTTTGTGTGGGGAGGCTCCACGGACTCCACCATTTGCTATCTTTCTTCAAATCAACTATCTTCAACTTAAAGTGCATAATCCTTAGTTTTTGCTAAAGATTTCTTTGAGGGAGGAGATTATTCTTCCTCTGCCACATGTGCTTGATGCTTTCCTTTCCCTTTTCCTTGAGGACAGTCATAGGAAAAGTGTCCCAACTTTTGACAGTTGTAGCATATGATCTTTGAAACATATTTCTTCTTGTCTGAAACTCTTACAGAGTTAGCTTCTTTATTGTTCCTTCTGAAGGAAATTCTTTTGTTCTTTTGAACTGTAAGAGCTTCCTCTTCATCAACAATTAATCTCTTTTGTTGGTCTGCAAGTCTAGATTCTTCGTGTGTGCAATCTTCCCATAACTTATCAAACTTGGGTAACTTTCTGCTTGCACACACTCCTTGTACAAAAGGAATCCAAAATGTTGGAAACCCATTTAGGGTTGTGGTTACAAGATCCTTGTCACTAATGACATCTCCAATAGTTGCAAGCTGATCTCTGATCTAAGAAATTCTCATAAGGTAGGATGTGACAGATTCTGAGTTGTCCATCTTCATATTACGAAGGTTATTTCTTAAGGCAATATTCCGACTAATGTCTTTGCTTTCATATAACCTGTTGAGTGCTTCATACATTTGCCTTGTTGTCTGTAGTTCGGATATATGAGGGATCAAGTGATCTTTTACTGAATCTAACACAATTCTCTTTGCTTTCTTTTCATTCTTCTTATGGTTGGTCTTTTCCTCTTCTTCATCTGGTTATGGTACACCCACTGTAACATGTTCTAGGAGATCATTCTCGTTTAGAATCATCTGCAACCTATGCTTCCAAGATCTGAAGTTTCTAGATCCTTTTAGCCTATATTCTACCCTCATGCTGGTATCCATTGTTTCTTGCAGTAGAAACCCTAGCCCTTCGGGCTATAGAAATAATAAAAAAATCAAATTTCTTGCATCTGAAAACTGAACTCACCAAAAGATGCGCTGGACTGAGGTGAGTATGTTGGTACAGTCAGATTTCTGAAAATCCAAATTTTACCCCTTCAAACTTGATTTGTGGATTTCTTGATTGGTGCTTCTGGTTTTCTGGTACTTCTAGTACTCTAGTTTTCTGGTACTTCTGGTACTTTGTGAAAAATAGGGTTTCACTTTCTGGGAGATCTAGCCACTGAAAATGTGCGTTGAAGATGCCAAAATGTTCCTTGAGGTAAGGCGCACCTTTCTAGATGGATTTGGGGCTGAAAACCTTCTTCAATAAAAAGCCCTAATTTTCATGTACGACAACAGTGACATTTTTCTTTTTCCTATGAAAGATGCTCTTTTCATCTTAGCTCTGATACCATGTTAAAGTTTCTACTATTATTAGGTTACTTTCAATTTACTAGATAACAATAGCATAGACAGGATCACTGAGAGAAACACAATCACAAGAGTACACAAG
>JZKD02S1858785.1:498356-547614 GCA_000966675.3 Picea glauca
CTTGTTGTGTTTTATTGTATGATTCCTTGATCACATACATAGGTTTATATTGAGTTTATGCTATTACTATCACTTTGGTTGGTTGTGTTCTTTTGCAGGTTCACCATTGTATGAGAATTGGAATGGAGATGGGATGGCGATGGCGAGAGGAAGTGGAATTTAAATGGTATGTCATCTATCCCTCTTTAGTTAGTAAATTCAATATCTAAAACTTAAGGAAAGCGTCATGTTCTAGTGTGTTTTGTTTTAGATCTAGGTGGATCTAGGGATATCAGTTAGTGTCCACACCTACCGATTTATCCCATAACACTTACTTCAATGGTTTGTGCAGTTCCTAAAGTCTCTGGCTCTTCTCGGCGAAGCTCTTCAGCTTTCCCTTCCTCTATCCCAGCGGGTTCTGAATGCTCTTCGTCTGTCAGGTCTGCCTCTTCTCCACTATAGAAACCCTTGTCCCTATAGTTCTGCTTAAATAAGTTCACAAGATGAAATTATTTGAACGCTCTTCCACTGCGCATATGTCCATCCTCTGTGTCAATGTCGCTGTCTGAATTCTTGAACATTATCTTTTTCAAATCTGACCAATCTACTGTATCTTCAAGATGTTCTTCTCATGCAATAGCATCCTAATTCTTAACTTCAGAAAATGTAAAAATTTTCCTCTGGGTCCCTTGAAGAAATATCTCTCGGCTTGGCCATATGACTCTACTCTGTCAACAACAAACTATGTGATGTACCCTCCAATGGTGCTATCAAACCAATGATCTACTTCTTGTGACACGACGTTATCGACTCTCTTGACCTTCTTGATCAGCGTCGACGTCCAAACCACGGGATGTCTAGATCTGATCTCAAACTGGGTATCTACTAACCTAGCTAACCACTCATATAGCTCCTAATGGATTCCTCCAAATAAAATCTCATGTATATCGGTAAAGATATATCTCTCCAACCAATCCTCTATACTAAGATTAGCATTCTTGTTCTGGGCTTTAGTGAAGTACTTTTCTTGATTTCCTACCCACTTTTGAATTTTTGTCTTTGATGGAAACCACCTTGACATTCCCTCAAGAAGATTCATGTCTCGACAACGGAACCATTTGTTGGCACAGGGGCAGACCCAGGGTTCAACTCCAAGATCACACCAACAAGCCCTAACTACTGGCCCTTTCGGCAACACCTGCGAAGAAGATGCAGTCTCACCTGAAGCAACTATGTGGGGGTTGCAGGACAGAGATGTCTACAACTAGAAGGAATTTAAAGTGGGCTCAAAGTTATCGACACACAACAATATAGTATTATTTATCATCTTAGGATCTATTGCACAAGATAAATCTATCAGATCTAACACAACAATGCAATAAAAATATATCAAATGACAAGAAGAATGCATCAATCACACATAACACAAAATATACGTGGTTCACCCTCTCTCTAGGGATACGTCCACAGAAATGTGCTCTATAATGTATTAAGATGAAGCATACAATTCTTTCCTATGCTCTTAGCTAGCAGATCTTCTTTCTTCTTCTCTCTATCTATTCCCTCCCTGTGCACCTAGCTGAAGATCTTACAATACAAACGTCTCTCGTACTCAACACTTATCTCTCTCATGATGTTACTCACTCGATCACACAACAACAATATCAACACCAACAATAGTAACAAAAATGACAACAACCCATCCCAGGTCCTCTTGACCTCTATTTATACATTACAATCACTCACTGACATCCTTAGGCCGAAGCCTAAGTGTCAAAACCCTAGATACCAAAACCCTAGGTCAACTTGACCCACGTTTTCAGGGCTTTTCTAGCCTATCTTTCCTTCCTTCTCGCGCGGTGCTCCAAGGCATATAATGGTGGATCTTTCCTCTTGCTGAGATATCCATGATCCTTCTTTCTTCCTGATCTATCATCCTTGATCTCCTCATCCAACGACTTGCTTTCTCGGACTTCACTCCGTCTTTTCTACTCTTTTGCTCACTTTAACCCAATAACAGTCACCGTGTCTTCTGTGAAGTTCACATTTTTCTTTTTCTTTCTTGTTCTTCGCTTACTTCCATAACGAAGGGCCAAAACCTAGTTAGAAGACCTATGAACATAATCATTTTTCTTATATGTAAGAAAAGAATTGAAATTTCCTTTATAATTTCCTGAGTGGTTCTTGTTCTAATGAGGACAAGCTAGTTTGATTCCTTTCTTGGAATCTGATGGTGAAGAGATGGTTTTTTCTTCAGCAGACTTTGAGCACTCTCCGATCTCCTCTCGATTGTATCCCAAACCTGCAAATCATGGTCTTTGTACCACCTCTAATGGTCGAGTGATTCCTTGGCCATGAATGCCAATTCCACCTCCTTTGTATCCCATCTTCGTGAGGATCTTCATGCCCACATTAGTTTAATACTGAGAAAACATTGAACATGATGAAACATCATATACCTCGGTTTGAGTTTGTGCATCCATGATAGAAGGATCTTTGTCTTCCATTTGTTCACCATGATGCAACTTAGCCAAGAGATTATCCTTGGTTTGCAATTCGAGCTGCAATTCTTCAATAATTTCGTTGAGGACTTCCCCCTGAAGCTCTTGCTTCTCTTCTTCTACAACCTGCAAAAGTCTCCTCAACTCTGCATTTTCATCTTGAATGTTGTGATTTATCTCTTCTAATTATTGAATTCTTTATGCTTTCTTAGCTCCTTTTCCCATCCTATAAATCCTGCAAAGCAATCAGCCTAGCTCTGATACCACATGATCTGAAAATGGGCAAGTACTTTACTCTACGCAAGTTTTCAATCAAGAATCATTTTCTAATGAAGTATTTGCATAAGGATTAAAATACATATGAATCCATGATTAACCATTCTTTTAAACAATAATACATAACATATATGAAATCAAATGGAATAAAGCACATGAAAATACAAGAGAGAGACAACCAATGTTGGTAACAGAGTTCACCCCTCCTGGGCTATGTCTCTAGGCGCACTTCAATTGGAATACAGATCGATTTCATTAATTCTTCAAAATATGTTGGGATCTTCTCACAAATCATTACATAAGAGATGCCTTCTCCTTCAATGAGGATTCAAGAAGACTACTCACACTGATATCTCTCCATACATCAAGAAGGATAATTCCTTACATGAATAAGTCTCTCAATGCTTAGGGGTAGTAGCATTATGTCTTTCTAACTCCACTCATTCATTATCCATTACTCTCCTCCCTTTCAAAGGGCTCACATAAGGCATTATATAGTTTTTCCTCACTCTCTCTTAAGAAAGAACATTAATTCCTAGATCCACAATAATAGGATCTAATTACAAAAGAGGAAAAACAAGATCCATGAATGTAGGATCTCAAACTATCTTCAAGCACATAATGGGAAAAGTATCAAAACCACCCAAAGACTCTTCATCCGTGTCCTTGATTCTCTCAACCTATAATTGAGAATAATGGCAAATTGGTGTGAGGTGGTTTCTCACATAAAAACCAATTTCCAAAATTATAATTTAATGATAAATACGTGAGTCTAATTTCCCTCACAAGTATTAATCATTTTACATCAAAAGTGAATAATAATGTATGAGTTTTTCCAAAATCTCATTTATCATAATTAAATGCATGAGCATCTCATAAAATCATAAGAATGCATGAGACCTTTTTCTCACAAAGCATTAATAAAATGGATGAGAAAATAAAACTCTTAAAAGCATAAATTCACCACTTTGTCACCACTTTCAACTTGACATGGAGAGCAAAGTATAAGTCCCTTCCATGTGTGGAGATCCTCCTGGATCAATGTGAAATAGAAGAAAAATTAAACTCCTCTCTCATACAAGAAGAATAATGTCTTAAAGAGACTCTTCAGATTAATTATATTAATGAATTTGTCTCACCAAACTTCCCCTTGGACGTTCGAACTTACCTACAAGAGGAACGAGAAAAATCAACTGAACGGGAACCTTGTCTCATGATCAATATTTTAGAAGAAGAAAGGGAGGTAATGTTAGAGGAAACACCTTTCCCACCGAGTGATATTTCAGACTTCAAAAAGAGACAAGAAGCACAACAAGTTGAAGAAGATTCTGCACGATACATTTGACAAGTTTTTGCAGAACCTCTCAAAGAGAGGAAAGTTAAAGTCATCAAAGGTGGGGAGAAATTTTCTTCCCCAAATAGGACCAAAGGTGAAAGTACTATGGGTCATGTCAACATAAACCATCAGGTTCTATAAGGAATAAACAACACCTTTATTTTGGCAAACTCCCTTTTCATTGATCAAGAAAAAAGGGAAGGATCTCGGGGCTTGGATTTTGATGGTGCACACTGAAGCACGAGCTCGGGTGCAGGGATAGTCTTAAGATCACCAGATAATGAGACTACCCTATTCTCATACAAAATTGAGTTCAACTACACAAACAACATTTCTGAGTATGAAGCCCTTATCCTAGGCATTAACCTGACCATTGATATGAGCATCAAGACCCTGCATGTAAAAGGGCATTTTGACTTAATTGTTTCACAAGTCAACAAGAAGTTTGCTACTAAAAACCCCAAGGTTGAAATAGTAAAAGAATGTCGTATGGGATGCCATAAAGAAGTTTGACAAATTTTCCATTGAGGCCATCCCTAGGGAAGAGAATCACTTAGCAAACAATCTTGTTGTTTCCACTTCAACCTTACATCTTTTCAAAGAAATCGACATTTACAAGGTAGAATTAAATTTCAGACCCTCATTACCTAACAACCTTGAACATTGGCAAGTTTTTGATGACGACGATCAACTTCTTCGATTTCTCCAAAATGAGTGGGAGTTCTATGAAACCCAAATAAATCTATTGGCTAAGAAAGGAAATATCGAGATCATCGATGTAGCTGACAGACCCCTACCCAGAGGTATTTTCTCTTTAGAGAATCTTTTTGATCGAAATGATATGTATAAAGGAAAATATTCGAACAAAATCAGTGACAAAATGATTGAATTCAACATTGGAACCGAGGAATCCCAAAAATTAATTAAATTTGGTAAAGGAACAACGATTGATGAAAGGGAAAAGTTGATTTCCCTTATAAGAGAATTCAAATATGTCTTTGCTTGGTCTTATGAAGATCTAAAGGCCTACCAAGAAGACGTCATACAACAGGCAATTCCCCTCATTGATGGTACAAATCCCTTCAGACATAAACTCAAGCAGATGAACCCAAAGGTTTCCCCACAAGTACAAAAGGAGTTACAAAACATGGTTGAGGCGGGAATAATCGAGCCTATCAGATATTCATCATGGGTATCTAATCCAGTTATTGTAAGGAAGAAGACTGACACAATTAGAATATGTGTAGACTTCAAAAATTTAAACTAGGCTTCACTTAAGGACAATTATCCTCTACCAAACATGAAATACCTTTTGCAAAGGGGCACATGTGCGAAGATGATTTCCATGCTTGATGGTTTCTTAGGATATAATGAAGTTTTAGTAAATAAGTATGATCAACTAAAAACTTCTTTTACCACCCCTTGGTAAACCTGCAAGTATTTAAGAATGTCTTTTGGACTCACCAACGCAGGGGATACTTTTAAATGTGCCATGGACTATGCTTTCAGAGATCCAATCAAAAAACTTATAGAGATATATCAAGATGATTTTACCACCATCTCTAAAAAGAGGGAACACCATATCCAACACTTAAGAGCTATCCTCTAGAGATGTAGGGAGTGTGGCATTTCTCTTAACCCTAAGAAATCAATTTTTGGTGTTGACAAGGGCAAGTTATTGGGCCATATTATTTCTAAAGATGAAATCATGATAGATCCTCCCAGGGTTGAAGCCATCAATAATATCCCTCTGCCTAAAGACAAGAAATCCCTGCAATCCATCTTTGGTTAGATTAACTTTATTAGGAGATTCATTCCAAAATTCGTTGAAATTGTTAAAACCCTTAACAAGTTACTAAAGAAGGATGCCCATTTTGAATGGGAAAGTGAAGGTGAACTATCCTTTCAATGCATCAAAGAGGAAATAATTGTTGCACGAATCTGTTGAGGGGTCCTAAATCCCTTTAACTCAACAGTAGGAGCCAAACCTGCCACAGAGGCCCAATTAGACTTGACATCATTTGATGGTGGAATGGTTCTCCATATCTTTCGATCCAACCAATTTATCGATGGGCTTTAAGTAGTGATTTACATGATATCTTCTTGTGAAAGTTCCTCCTTCAGTTTAAACATTCTCTTTTTGTATTTTATTTTAATAGATGGGTCTGATAAAAAAGATGTGTGATGGTAAAAGGGGGGATCTTGGGATAACCCTTGTGCTCAAGCATGCAGACAAAGATATTCATACCTATGACAAGCCTACTACTAATACATTAATTTGTTGGTATTTCAATTATTGACTAAGATACAATTATCGAAAGAAAACATACATGCAATAAAATGATGGCAATAAAAATAGTTTCCTTAGCTCTAGCATTAATCACACATTAACACAATGATTTTATTTCATCATTAGAGACAAGAAATACAAAAAATATTGAAGCAACTAACTTATCAATAGATTCAGAAACTCTTACTCGTTACAACATCCATTAATGAAATAAAGTTGGAAGTAATTCCTCCTCAAATCCAATCACACGACGCCTTTGATGAAAAACATAAAGTTGGCTATGGTCCTAAACAAGACTTCTAAATTAAGGTAGTTCGGAAATAGTTCTTTACAATTCCAAAAATGAGGGTCTTTGCTAAAACCATCGACCTTTGTTAAAAGGACAATCCTCTTATTTATAATGACTCATTAACTAAAAATAGCTATTACGAGTGCAAGTTAAGTAAAACAAAACATCGCCACATGGTGATTTCATCTCTCTGTTATCTAAGAATCATCAAATAGTTTTACTGAAGTGGATGACACTTCTCATACTCCGACCACTTGACAAAGAGTTCCTTGCATGTGTTGAAATACGAGAACCTGTGCTGGTCCATCGAGGTTGAAAGAATTTCTTTCACTTCTACTGCTCGTGATCTATACTTGACTATTTTAACACTTAACCACTGCAAAACTGCTTGAGCCTTGATCGAAATCTCCATGAACTGTTGTACTTGACCTGACACCATGCTCGCCACCTTTGCTATCTTTGTTGTCCATGTTGAGTCTTGTTCTGCATGTTTCTTGACTATATCATGTAGGTCAACAAAGTCCTTGGGTGAGCCGAATTCTGGGAGGTCGATGTATTTCGTCTCCCGATAAATCTTTTCCCAACTCTTTTCAAAATCGGCCCATTTCTCCTGAATCTCCCGCTGAGGTTCCTAGGCCATTTTCAACCAATATTTGACTACTTTCCTAATCTGATCTATGTTGCTATCCCTCAACACCTGAATGTCATTCTCTTTGGTGTCTTAGCCCTTTTGAACTGCATTGATGTAATCAATCCTTTCTACTGCTTGGTGATCCTTCTCATACCACCTTTCCATGTCCTTGTAGGTCGCTAGTGCCATAAGGGTGTCTTCTTGGAAATCATCTATACCTGCAGTGAAAAGGTGTCGTTCATTCATGAATTTGTTATAGGCATATTGAAACTCACTTCTCAAAAACACAGTGGCCTGTGTGGAGTCTTGATAGCATTTTTCTAAATGGCGCAGATGCTCCAACTCCTTAAGTGCAGCAACCAACTCCTTTTCATCTCTTCTTTCTCTATCCAATGGTGCATCTATGATAACCATCCTTGCATCGATAAGATTGAACGTCTTAGCATGTTTTGTGTTGAGTAGCTTCTCCTCCATAGTGATGAGGATCGATCTGTCTAACGTGAGCCTCATATTTTTAGTGTTCCTCTTCATGATGTTCTTTCTCTTCCTGTCATAGGAAATTTCTTGTATGTCGACAACCTCATCAACAGGTTCATGGATTTGTTGTTCTCCCCAGGTTAGAGTATTTCCCAGGTTGTCGGTCATATGTATCTATTCCAGGATTGGTTCCTGGAATTATTCTATATGTCCCCATGGCTTGACCTCCATTTTTTGTGCATCGACTGGTGAGGCATCGAACGAAATTGAAGAGTCATGGATAGGTTCGATACTTACATGGTAATCGGTTGTCAGTGTGCCGATTTCTTGTTGCAGAACTTCCTCTTTCTGACCTCCTGATCCCATCTCATCCCTCGAGCTATCCATTGGGGTTCCCGACAAGTCAAGTATCCTAATGTCTAAATCACTTTCAACTTGATTCTCTCTCTGCGGAAGGCTTTGATTGGAGCATCGGGACCTGGGGTAGATGCTCTCTTAGGTTCTTTTTCCTTTGTAATCTGCACTGGAGTCACCAAGGACACCTCCGAACTCTCCTCATCATCATAGTTGGTTATTAAGTCGAACAAGGGGTTTGGTACACTTTTCCTACCCGGTTTCCTCACTATCTAAGTTTGGGTTGAAATCCCCCCTAGTGATCTGATCTGTGGTGGTAGAACTTCAGGGTTTTCTGGCCCGATGATTTCTTCAAGTTGTATTGGCTCTAGGCCACTTGGCTCTCCTTTTATTTCGATTGGGTCATCAATGGGAATCCTCGACATCTCTACTTGATCAAGTTCATTCGGAAAATGATCAATGATTCTTTGTGCCCCTTATAGCAAGAGAAATCCCCTTGTTTGTGCCTTTGTAGTCTCTGTCGCTCTAATTTCTTCCCTGGCTTTGAGGGCCTCTTGAGCCGACTAGTCTATTGTCTCCACCTATTCAGCCATGCTCATGGCCTTGAACCTGACCATATTTGGGTTGGCCATCCTCTGTACTACCTCTTCCCAGTCCTGAGCGCACTCTGTGAAAATTTCATCCTCAAATTTATCATGCACGTATGGCCAACATGATGATACCTGTGAAGCATGTTGGAGGACCAGGCCTTTAGGGTCGTTCTTATGGAATCATCTTGTCGGGAACCTAAATTCAAGTTGGCTCAGTCCTTCTTGTTTGGCTTGAGTAGTGTCCTTTACCAGATAAAACCCCACATGGAAACCGTAGGGTATGAAAGCATGCTTATTGTCCTTGACTAGTGTGGGATTATAGCCCTGCAGGATGGTCTGATAGCAGATTTCTCCTACAATGAGCCAGTCTGGGACGTGAGCGGCGAGTAGATGCGGTGCTCCGATGGCCCCGAACACCCTGATATAGGTTGAGTGTTCATCCAAATACCAGTGGCCTACCTTCACTACCATTTTATTGGTTGTTGTGGATAATATTGGGCATTCCTTTTTAAATATAATAAAATGAATATGAGCGATGAATTCATCGTAGATGAGTGCGTAGGATTTTTTGTACCTATTCTCCCAGAGTATGATGAAATAAACATGAACAGGGAGCTTTGCAACATGTCATATTAAGTTCATGTCGATGAAGACATTTCTCATGCAGATAATATTGAGCAAGTACGAGGCCATGTGGAAAGCGGGTTCTTCCCCTTCTTTCGGCGTCTGAGCCTACTATACACAGATGCTCAATTGTTTGGAAATTATCACTCCCCAGTTGAAGCTTCTTCTGGAGATCGCCACTGTGTATGCCAAGGGCATCCATGCTTCCAAAAACTTGGAGTAGTCCTTCTCTCCATACAGTCATCAGATGAGAGCCATCAAATATATGTATGGCTCCCTCAAGTTAATTGTCCCATACCAGACATTGCTCCGGTTGGTAAACTTCTTTTCCTCCTTCCACCATGAGGCCATCAACCGGCTAGTGTCGTGGAATTTGTAGAACTTCACCACGAAGTCTTTGTTTAGCTGCTCCTCTGGGTATTTGAGCTTGTAGTAATTTTGGACTTCTGTCGGGAGGAAAAATCTGACACACCCACCATTCTCACCATTGATCAAGCACTTCTGCATGTCGATATGGTTGATTATCCACTTCAAAACATCTATACAAGGGAAAATCGGGGTCCAACTGGCCACCATGTGCAAATATGACCGTCGAATTTTTGGGAACACTTGGTCATTGAGCGCTCTTACATTCGAGTCAATGTGTGGTATACACTTGGGGTACTCCTCCCAGCCGATTCTGTTGAAAAGGTCCCCCCACTGTGGGAGCATTACTTTGGATCTAGTGCTTGATTTTGTATCACTGAAGATCAACAGTTGAACAAAAGTTTTCTTTGTTGAGGTTTTTATGACTAGCTCTACCCGGGGAGTGTACTCAAACTTCCTCGCAGTACCAGGAGAAGAGCCTTCACCTGTTCCGGCTTCCTTTAGCTTGGGTGCTCTCATCAAGCGTCTAGTGGTTGACTTTCTCAGTGGAATTTTACCTGCAACTAGAACATAGATAGAGATCGTGTAAGAAATCAGATGCATATATAAATCATGACCGTCAAATTGACAAACTTAAACACACACCTCTGCCACTTGTTTAACCTAGTTTTGATAGTCTGAGAATCAGCAAAGTCTCGAGATTCTTTCTTTGCTTCTTCGGATGCTCTGGAATTCAGACTTGTGAACATAATGAAATTGTTCAAAGTCGTTCTAGAGATTTAATCAAGATGAACTTACCTTGTCACATCAACCATTCAATTCAGGTTATGATTGTATTTCTATTAAATCTGCCGCCAAATCTTTAAAGACGTTTAAAATTAAATTCGATCATGGGTTGACGGCGCGAGCACGGGTTGTAACGTGGCCTATCAACGATTTCAAATTGTTGTTGTTCAATCGACACACCAGGTAACAACAAATGTGGGATGAAACATTAACTAGTCTATTAAATGTCAGAATCTGATCGTATCTTGTGTCGAAAACATCCCATCGTTTCGCTAGTCCAGCTGGTGAGTTGGGGGTCGAGGTTCTACTTCGAACATTTTTCGTTGATATATTCTTGCAAAAGCTCTGACGCTGATAGATCTTGTCGTATAGAGATGACGTGGAAAAGATGACTAGGAGGTGTGACTAGGACACAGGGGACCTTAATATGGCTCGGGACGAAACCAGTTCATGTGACACCCCTACTTGACAAAGACACATGGCACTCAAGACCGACATCTTTCATTACTCATGTTAATCGAATCAAGACTTTATTTAAGCTACATGTTCTAAAACCCGATCCTATCTTGTCGATGCCGAAAAGTATCAAGGATTGACGATCGATGATAATCCTACCCAAGTTCTCTCGGATCAAGTCTCTCGAAAAATTCCTGATACCGAAAGTGTATCGGGGATCGACGATTGACGATATGTTTATCGCAGACAAAAACAATTGTTTTAACCCTTCTGGTTCAGTATGCCTTACGTTCTTGTTTTTGATAATGTTGCTTACTTTTCTTCCACCCTGCTAATAGATTTTTCCCTAGATAAAGGAATCATAATCAGATACTCTACAAACTACTATCCATAGGGGAATGGAGTGGCATAATCAACCAATAAGAGCCTAGTGAGGATCCTGAAGAAAACAGTTGCATACAATCAGAGGAATCAACATAGTTCACTTCATAATGCCTCATGGGCCGATAGAGTAGGGCCAATAGAGTAACACTAAAGGAAGCTATAGGGAACTCCCCATACTTTATGGTATACAAACAAGAAACCATTCTTCTGAACGAGCTATACCTTCCATCTCTTCAGCTTGCTCAGGGATATAGAGGAAAACCCTCATTAGTTATTCAACAGAGAATTGATACCCTCATCATCCTGGAAGAAGAAAGGGAGAAATAAAAATCAAAGTTAGCCACTCATCAGCAGATGATTAAAAGGTGGTTTGACAAGCATAAGGCCATAGAGAAGAATTTTGAAGTAGAAGACTTAGTCCTAAAATGGGATAGAGTAAATGAACCAAAGGGAAAACAATTGAAGTTTTAGAATCTATGGATCAAACCTTTCCAGGTAGCTGAGAAACTTTGAGAAGGCACGTATCGGTTGCAAAATATGAGGGGGGAAATCAACGCCCTCCCAGTGAATGGCCAAGCCTTGAAACAATATTTCTGTTAAAAAAAAAAAAAGGAAAAAAAAATGTGTGTGTTTCCATGTTATTTTATTTTGTAGGTGTTAGGTAGGATGATTGCAGAGTCCTTTATTTCTGTTTTTCTTTTTTGTGTGGTATTTTTGGTGAAATATAGTTGTGTTCCGCAAGGCATTGCTTGACCTTAATCAATATAGTGTAGAAAACTTTGTTCTCGACTCATGCTTACATGCCACGCAAGAAACGCTGAGTGAACTGCATTTTTCTTAAAAGAGTTATGTATCTGACCTTTGCAAATAAACGACTTTGGAAAGTGATGAAGTGTCCACCTGATGGTATGGTAAAACCAAAAGGGAAATATGGTAATTTGGAAAGGACCACATGTCCCTCAAGATAGAGCTAGGAAAAATTTCACCTTAACCATCTCATCTTGCAGATAACCAACATCCTCCTCTCCCACTCACTTAGGGCATCTCTGCCAACAATAAATCAATTATATCAAATGAGGATGAAGTAGGAGAGGGTATGCAGATAACTCTGTCAGGGCTATGGATGCTCGTTGATAGCGGAGCAAGGTCTGTGATGTCAGGGTGACTCCATCGGGGATATGGATGATGGTTGGAAGCAGAGCAACACCGCAGCAAGTGAATGATGATAACTAAAAGGCCTAGTGCTAGTGAAAGCTTTATTTGACTCTTGTTAAAAGGGGGTGTGGGTCATGGTCAAGAGGAACGAAGGTGGAATAAAGGATGAAACTCCATAGGCGGGCCCAGATTCACGAACTGAGGGAATTTTAAATGCAAGGATAGAAGGGACTCTAATAAAAATAAAACTAGTAAGGTTCTTAACCAGCTTCTGCATCAGCTAAGCCCGAAGAAGGAACAAATATTCTGCTTTCACCTAGTAAATCGCCATTTGTTGAGCGCTTAACACACCCTAAAATCCTTATGAAATTTTATCACTTTTTGGGTACCACTTGTTACAAACCTAAATTGCACCACACATGCTTACCTAGCATCAGGCCATCTCATATCCCTTCTTTTCCAAAGCACTGTTGAAAAACTCTTTGAAAATCCTTTCTTATAAAGGCCCACGTGCCCTACTCCATTACTGCACGCGTGTACACGCTGTCTGACCCAAAACAAACCGTGTGGACCGACAAAAGCACGAAAAAAGGAAAGTTGTCGACGGAACACAAAAGTTATGGGTGAGTTAACTGAAACTCCCGGCCATGCATGGTCAAGGGTTCATCCAAATACCTATCTCCTTCTAGCTTAGAAAAGAAGGGGTAGGGGTCCCATTTGGAGGAGGAAAAATATAGCAAAGAAACTCTGCCCATTTGCGTATTCCCATTGTCCCAACCCTTTAGCCTTTCCTTGTGCCAAAGTAGAAACCAAGCAAAGCAGTTGGAGGACAGTCGAAGAGGATCCCAGTATTAGGTTCACGGAGCAGTGGCCGGTCTCAACTTTTGTAAGTTGACTCATTCAAAGTAATAAAGAAAATGCTTTTCCCGTCCCAATTCATGAATTTTGTATAGTTTGATTAGTATATGTTTGGATTTCGAACCCGTTAGTATATAAGTAGGATGCATGCGTAGTTGTTGCTTGTCTTGTATGCAGGTCAGATTTGGAAGGAGTATTGTGAACAAGTAATCAAGTACAATGGAGGATCGACATCAAACGTCGGGAATGAGGTAGGTTGATCTTTCCATGCATTTACTAAGAAAAGGGGATTTAAATCTAGGGATGAAGGTAGAAAGTAGTTTCTCTTCGGTCATATCTTAATGCAAAGTCTGAACTCTATTTGCTAGTTCATAGGGAGATTTCCCTCACAAAAGAATTGGAAACCATACTGGGGAGACTCTCTAGGGTTCCTGAAATTTGATTTAGTTTGTGGGTAGTTTTAAAGACTAGTTTTTCTTGCCTATTTTTTCTTTTAGTTTCTGTAAGGTCTGAGCTAGTAGAGAGTCTAGTTTTCCATACCAGCTTTCTCTGATTTGCTTGACCATGTTTGTCGAGACCCACAGAGGTACACGCGGCCTGCATAAGGTCTACACGCGTGTACCCATGCACTACTCTCTTACAGCCCGCGTGTGAACGCTAGCTAAAGAAGTAGCAGTAGTGTGTAGAGTTCAGAGAACTTCATAGGTAGTCAGCCTCTTCCCTGTCAGAATCACACATTCTCAGGGGGTTTTCTGGAATTCTGTCTGAGTCTTGGTTGTTTGCAGTCCTATCTCAGATTGTTTTTTCTTTATCATTTTTCCTTACATTATTTATTTTTCTATTAAAAAGAGTGTAAAAGCCTTCAAGGGATCCTGGTTATCAATATCAGTGGTCTCTTTCTGGTTTAGTCTGTTTGCTTTCATTTTTTCTCAGAGTTTAGATATACACGCAGCATGTACAAGGTCAGCCTGCATGTACATGCCCTCTGTCTCTATCCAGCACGTGTGTTGTTAGATTAACAGTCATGTGCTTGTACAGGATACTTTTTGTTGAGGGTAAGGCAATCATCCTTTTCCTTGATAATTTGTCATAAAAATAAAAGAATTTTTAAGGTTTTTATACAAGTGTGAGAGTCATTTTTTTTTAAATTGCTAGTGTGTGATTTTTGACCTAATTCTTTGCGATCTGCGATTAGGACAGAATTTTTTTTCTTGGTTTTTGGTATTTTTCCTTTCTGTTTTATCAAGCATTTAAATAAAATAAAATAAATCTCTTTTCATTTTCTTATTTGGTTGAAAAGTGTGTTTCTGCATCGTTAGCCAGGGAAAAGTCATTTATTTCATAAGTTTTTGCAATTTACTTAGATCATAAGTAGCTTGTAGTCAAGTGAAATTTCTTTTGAGTTTGCTATCCAAAATCTTAGAAAATTAAAAATATTTATTTTGAAAAGTTGTTGAAATTTTGCATTAAGTAAAAGTTTTGTTTCCAACTTTTTTATTCATTTTTTTCTTTCGCCTTTTACACCTCATTAGTTTCACTTTCATACCCCTTGATGTAATACAAAGCCATAAAAGTAACGCTAAATTTAAAATCTACTAGACTTTTATGTTTGTAGGGTTCACCAACTAGTTCAGGATTAGGGCCTTGGGTTAGGTTGGAGAGGAAACTCTTCAAGGCCATTTAAAATAAAACATTGGAGTCTGAGTTAGGGAGTGTCTAAGTCCAGTGTCGTGAAAGTTATCTAGGAACCCCCTCTAACACAGGGGATAAACATGAGGTTGTGTGTGGAAAGGTAGCGGAGATAACCCCTCCAAAGCTGGACCAATCGTAGTGGAGAACACATATAGAGGGCTTGTTTTGGGATTCCATCGTTTGCATTTGCCACAGAGCTTCGTGGGTCTCAAATCCATTTGAGGTCCTTAGTTGTCTTCCAGACCATTTGTTCTCGATTCCCTTGACAGGTTTCGGGCTTGATACCCTACTCATTGTGGTCTACCCGACTTTTGATTGTACTCGCTTGGTGACTGTTTGCGCGCTGGCAACCTAGTTGCCAATCCTTTTTAGGGACATACACAGGTGAATGCGGGGTATACCACGGTACCTAGGACAGACATCAGGCCACGCTTTGCAGAGTATACCCAGAGGGTTCTTCCGTGTTCGAGTTGCACTTGCACCAGTAAGTTTCTCTAGTGTTGGTTGTTGTAACTGTTCTTCCAATTAATTTAGTGTTTTCCTGTCTTATCTTCTAGGGAATATTTTTTAGTGTGTGTTACTTTTGAATGTTTATACTACCTTAGAGTGTCTTGGATCTTCTCACATAGTGGAGGATCCCGAGCTCCGCCCGTCACGAAGGCTTCTTGGCCTGCCACCAGTTACACTGGAGCCACCCCCACCACCATTAAGGTGAAAGCTAGACCAACAAGGGTCTTTTGAAGTGACCGAGTTACAAGCCATTGTGCCTGACCAACCCCCGAAGGAATCGACCATTTTGGACCTTGAAGCAACCACTCTTGGCCTAGTTGAAACCCCAACCACTGATTTCTTGGCACCTTTCATCGTACCAATTCAATTTTACGAGTGCCAGATAGTGTTACACACAGCAATGGAAACAAATGTTGTTACCCCTTCTAGGAATTGTTCAATTCCCACCATGGTTGTCACCACAGAAGAGCTTTCACCTCCTAACCCACTGTCATCGGTCCGAGCCACCATGGTCTCGATTGCAACTACTTCGCACAGTGGTCCGATCCCATCTTTGGTGGCGACTACAACCCCTTTCACACCAAGTGTGACATGCCCTCCATTCTCATACGAGATGCCTAGTTTGGGTACAAGTCCTGTACTTTCTTACTCCACTTTACAGACTTTAAGTTTGGGGGTAGGGAGATCTAGCACTCCTCTGTAAAGTCACATGGGGGCACTACTGCTCCTTTTAATGCTTTCCCTTACAGAGGAGGTCATATCCCTCATTCATCCCCTTCACTCGGTGGCTCGCATCAGCAATCCATCGGGAAACCTACACACAATAGTTTATTTGGAGCGAGGAGTCAAGGACCACCTTTGCATAGTATGTCGGTAGGTTCGACACTGTTTTTTTTTAATGGAACGTTTGATAACAACACATTCTCATCAGCCACTTTCCCGACTGGGGGCAACCCCATTTTTGGACAATCTACTCCTATGCAGGGTACTATTCCTGCACAGGGGGAAAACCTAGCAGGACCTTGGAATTTAGGGCAGGGATTCATTCCCTCATCCGAAATTTCGATTTGGGGTAATTCTTTCCACAATCAATGGAACCCTGGACAAACTACTATGCCTATCCCCACGAGACCGGCATGGGGTAATCCTTCCCAAAGTCCTTCGAATATAATGCATGCCCAACAGTCTATGTCCTATTTGGGAAATAAGTAGATGATGTTTCCACATATGCAAAATCCATACGCTAGCCAGGTCCATGGTTTCTACCAGAATCCGGGTCAGCAACCAAAATTTTCCTGGCAACCTGGTGCCAGCCAAACTCTAGGCCCCTTTTTCCCAGGTTATCACCAACAACCCAAACTACCTTTCTTGGCGACTTTGCACTTGCCAGACTTGACAAGGTTGTTGAATGACCCTATTTTTCACGATTCGCATTGGCCTCCTATGCCGACGAAGTTGCCTTCGAACATTCCAAAGTTTGAATCCAAGACTAATGAAGATCCAGGAGATCATGTGACTACCTTCCATCTTTGGTGCTCATCTAACTCATTGAAAGATGACTTCGTACAGTTGCGATTGTTTCAACGTACTCTCATTGGGAGTGCCGCAAAATGGTACATTAAACTCGAACGCTCAAGATACTCTTCTTTTGGTGAACTGGTGATGGATTTCCTGAACCATTTCCAGTTACCTGTGAGATATGACGTTGGCACAGAGCTGCTCGCCAATTTCGAATAGACAACAGCGGACCATATCTTTGATCACATCCGATAATGGAGACGTCGGAAGAGTTTAATCAAGGTACCAGTCCCATCAGCATTCCTGCTTGAGTGGTTCCTTAAGTTGGTCCCACAGTTATCCAAAGACGTTGCGATGTCAGGAGTTTTCTCTGAAGAAGACGCCATCATGAGGGCTCAGCAGTTTGAGCTCATCTATTCTCAGTCTGGTTTATTATACAACATCTTTCCAGATGCGCCACGTTCAATACTGGATAAAACTAGACAGAGA
Organism: Picea glauca; assembly: GCA_000966675.3. NCBI lineage: Eukaryota > Viridiplantae > Streptophyta > Pinopsida > Pinales > Pinaceae > Picea > Picea glauca. Next base: position 515,918 of record JZKD02S1858785.1, read on the forward strand.
GCTGGACCACATGCTGATGGTATTGTTGGTTTAGCACAAGCAAAGCCTGTTGAGCAATTGACGAAGTAGTTGCAGCAGTTATCTATACAACATACAGCGGCCAGCCAAACTACTACTTTGGCTGTTCCCCCTACCAAAACGTTGGAGCTACACACAATGCATTCGACTAACACAAAGGCCACCCAGTAGCCCAAAGGGAAGAAAAAACAATGAAAGAAGGGTAAGGGGGATAAAAAACCCACTGATAATGCTGGCAGGGACAACACTGAAAAATGGAAGGCGAGGTATCCATGCAACTTGTGCGCAGAAGACCACCCGACCCATCTATGTCCTCAACTTGCAGAGGCCCAAAAATTTGTCACACAGCAACATCAGGCAGTGTTGACTAATCCATTTCAACATGGGAAAAATCTAACTCAAGTCTATGCCAACACAGAAGGGGGCAGCCAAGAATCCTGTCCACCTCCGAACAACCCCGCATCCATGAACGTATATATGGTTAGGGGTGATGCTTTTATATCGACTAGAGTGCATGACTATAGTAAACCAAGCGCTTCTGAGAAGGGTAAAGAAGCTGACCTCCCATCTCTTCCTCTATAGATTGAGAATATGTTGGGAGAAACAATGACACGCATTCCAAAAGGTGCATTTAAAAAACCTTCTCATAACCCAAACGCAAGGGCCACCCAGAACTACTCTGTGGTAGAGGATTTATCACAAACCCCTTGTGCGATGTCTGCTTTGGAGGTCCTCCAAAGCTTCCCTTCTTAGAGGAAAGACTTGTTAACCACTTTAGGCTCTACTAAGACTTGTAATCCGGGTACCATCATGTTCGATACAACCGACTTAAAACCTCATCTACCTTACCACATAGCGTTTTAGATAGTAGTGTCTTATCCCACGAAAACTTTTACTCGAAATATCTTCTGCATGGTGGTTGGTGAGGGCGCCTCCACATGCATTATGTCGTTGGCATGTTGGAAGGCCATTGGCCAGGCAGTTTTGTCTCCATCACCTACTCTCCTCACTACTTTCGACAGTCGTTCGTTCCAACCACATGGCATCGTTCCTTCTTTCCCCATGCAGTTAGGAGGAAATACCATGTGTGTCGAAGTAGAGGTAGTCGATGCTCCCCTCGACTATAAACTTTTGTTAGGAAGGAGTTGGACTTATGCTATGCAAGTTGTGGTTGCTACAGTTTTCTAGGTCTTGTTGTTTCCACATGAGAGCTGGATAGTGACCATCGATCAATTGTCATTCTCCAGACCTGACCCTAATTTGGGGGCATCCACGGTCCCGATGATTGATAATCCTCAACTGGGTGTCATTAACATAGGAGTTGGTTTGTGCCCATCCTTGATGGGTACCTTCAATTACCCACCCCCTCACGACCACATTAAATTTATATCCAATCACCATAAGGTTGATATTTTTCAATTTCTGTCGTTTCGCACGACTTACTTCAAGGATCCCTAGATACTCCCTTCCCCATCAGCCACGATGGATGAGACAGGGCACCCAGGCATTTCCATGCCCTTGTCTGCAGCTGAAGTAGCGTACTCTTTAGTCCAGCAAGCTTCAGCTAACACTGATCTGACTCCTGCACAAGAGTTAGATGCACTCATAGAGCCTATTTGGGCTCAGGGTTCTCTCACTAACACTGATTCGTTAGACTTAGTCTTGCCTTTTGATGAAGCAGTAATCGAAGCAATGACTAGTCCAGACAAACCTTGGGAAGATCTTCATCACATATCATATTTTCTCCCAGAGTTAAGCCGAATCGATGCAGGAGAATTCATCGTAACCATGACGGGAGATCAGTCGTGCCCTATTAATCTCTTAGCTACACATGAAATTTATGCTAAGGGAAATATGGAAACCAATCAAAATCTCTCGAAACCCTGGCGTCGTGGAGAATGTCTTCGTTGGAGCAGATTGCTCCCCCGAATAGATTCAAATCTACATAGATCTTTTCAAATAATTCTATGACGTTTTTGCCTGGTCTTATGAGGAAATGCCAGGTATCGATCCAAAAATAGTTGAACATGAAATCACAACTTATCCTGATGCCAAGCCTGTTCGACAGAAGCTTCATCCAGTTAATCCCAAGAAAGAAACAACCATCAAGATTGAGATTGAGAAATTGTTAAAGGTAGGTTTTATCTATCCTATCCATTTGACTCAATGGGTGTCAAATCCTGTGTTGGTCAATAAAAAATGAGGCACGATTTACGTATGTACCGATTTCCGTGATTTGAACAAGGCATGTCCCAAAGATAATTTTCCAACCCCATTCATCGACCAGATCATTGATGAATGTGCTGGTTGCAAAGCCTTTTCTTTCATGGATGGTTTTTCAGGATATAATCAAATCCAAATCAAACCCAAAGACCAACACAAAACGACATTCATTTGTCCTTGGGGTACATTCGCATATCGTAAGATGCCTTTTGGTCTTAAAAATGTTGGAGCCACCTTCCAGCAGGCCATGTCTTTTGCTTTTCATGATCTTAAGAATATAGTCGAGGCCTATCTAGATGATTTATCATCGTGATCTCGTAAGAGAATGGATCATCCCACACACCTTAGACTTATCTTCGAACGTTTTCACTACTTCCGGATTCGCTTGAATCCAAATAAGTGAAGCTTCTGCGTAACGTCAGGACGATTGTTAGGTTTCATTGTATCAACAACAGGGATCATGGTCGATCCTCTCAAGGTGGAGGAAATAATCCAGTTTCCCCCCCCACACACAATCCTTCAACTTCAGAGTCTACAAGGCAAGGCGAACTTTTTACGACGCTTCATCGCCAACTATGCCGAAATCACCAAGGGCTTTATGCACTTACTGAAGAAAGACGTTCCTTTTTGTTGGGATGATGCCACTCAATGCTCTTTTGACGCATTAAAACATGCCCTCACAACTGCCCCTCTGCTCCGGCCACCTAACTATAACAAAGATTTCTTATTATATCTGGCTGCAGCAGAGTCAACCATTGACATGTTTTAGTTCAGAAAGATCATTTGTTCTTAGAATACGTGATCTATTACCTGAGCCGAGGCCTCGTAGGACTAGAACTCAATTATTCTCATATCAAAAAACTTGCATTGGCAGTAGTTCATGCTGTTCAATGGTTCCGTCATTATGTTCTGTTTCGCAAGACGATCGTCATTGCTATCATGAATCCATTCTAGTACATGTTGACACGATGGGTAATAGGCAGAAAAATCAGTAGATGGATAGTCATCCTCTAGGATTTTGACTTGGACTTCATTTCCGCCAACTCCAAAAAGTCACTGGTCTTCTCAGAGCTTATTTCAGAACTTCTGGTTGAGTCAGGTGATGTTGTGCCTGAAGAATCGCCTATCCGGGGAGATATGTTTTTGATCACATCTTCAGATCCCTGGTACGGAGATATACTTATCTATCTCCAGACTTTGAAGTGCCCCACTTCTGCTTCTCATGATGAGCGTCAACGAATACACCATCAGGATAAGAATTATCTCATACTCAATGATACATTGTATCAGAGAGGTGTAGACTACATCCTACGTCGATGTCTCACTCATGAGGAGGTAGTTATCGTGCTCAACGATTGCCATACTGGAGCTTGTGGCGATCATTTGTCTCGGTTGGCAACAATCCAAAAGATTCTACGAGGAGTTTACTTATGGCCGACACTTATCAAAGATTGTATAGAATCAGTCAAGAAGTGCCATCCGTTGCAAATCTTCTCTCAGAAGATGAGGGCACATCCTGCTCCCATGTTTCCTGTCATCACAGTTGGTCCCTTCACCAAGTGGGGGATTGATTACACTACTTGCAACCCCCCTTTGGCAAGAGGGCATCTCTATATCATCGTAGTTGTCGACTACTTCACAAAGTGGGTGGAAGCTATGCCAACGTTTAAAGATGATGGAGAGACTGCAACTCTCTTTTTATTCAACCAAATCATAGCAAGGTTCGGCATCCCGAGAGAGATTGTTACTGACCATGGCAGTCACTTTAAGAACCAAATGATGACTGAATTAACATCAAATATTGGGTTACGGCAAGAACATTCATCACCCTACTACCCCCAGGCTAATGGGCAAGTGGAAGCTGTAAACAAAAATCTTAAGACTATTCTACAGTGAACTATCAACTCAACCAAGTCAAATTGGCATTTGATGTTATACTCAGCATTATGGACTTACCAAACATCTGTTAAAACTGCAACTAGTTTCTCACCTTTTCAACTTGTTTACGGGCTGGAGGCAATCTTGCCCATCGAATGTCAGATCCCGTCTCTAAAATTGGCAGTACAATTATTGCCCGACACTTCTCCACTCGAATAACGGTTAGTATAACTTAAGCAGCTCAATGAACAACGTCGTGATGCAGCTCTGGCCAACGAGGCTCACAAACATAAGGTCAAGTGTCAATATGATAGGTTTGTTTGTCCTCGGATTTTCTCTGAAGGCAACCTTGTCCTAGTCTATGACCAAGATAAGGACCCCCTGGGGGCAGGAAAATTCAAACCCATGTGGTTCGAGCCTTTCATCATAAAAGAGGTATTAAAAAAGGGCACCTATCGCCTGTTTGATTTCGAAGGGAATACTTTGGTGGAGCCTAGAAATGGGCTCTACCTCAAGAAGTATTACTCATAGGCAGGTCACTGTGGGTAACTTTTTGTAACATATGTATAGTCTTTGTACTATTACTTTTTTGTTTCTTTTAAATGTTATGGACGTGTCATTGATGTTATCTTTTGTCAATATGGGAGATGTCAAGTGATTCCGAGGTGTTCATTGGGTATGCAGACGGTGCTAGTCGGCACACTCGGAGGCTTGCCTCCGTAGCTTGGGTAATCTTTACACCTCAGGGCCAGTTTTTATCCTCCAGAGGTATATGCTTAGGTGACACCACAAATAATGTCATCGAGTACAGTGCAGTTATTGAGTTGCTTCGTGATGCTTTGTCATTGGGTATCTCTCATCTCCGGGTCTATCTCGACGCTCAATTGGTTGTGTCTCAGTTAAACAGAGTATACCAGGTTCATGATTCAACTTTACACCGACGATTCCTTAGGGTAAGTCTCTTAGAACGAAACTTTGATTATATTACATATTTTCATGTTCCTAGGAGATTAAACCAAATTACAGATACTCTAGCTAATCAAATTTTAGATTGGCATCTTGCACACATATGAAAGAACATTGAAATAAGCATGTAAATACTTTTTTGCACACGTGATCCATAAGACACAAAAGACCAAAAAAACATATATAATATCATAAAATTAACCAGAGTACATAGATGGACGCAAGGGCCTCAAAAATAGGACCAACAACGAGTCACAAGGCTTATGCCCTCAAAAAATATATACAAGTAGTGCTTGTGGCACGTAAAATGTCTAAATAGGTTCAAGGCCTATGGGCCCTGTTATACTGGTCCACAGCATGGGCTAAACCCCTAAACAATCGGACCCACATCCGAGGTGCCCCCACTACATGAGGCTGCATGGATGGCGGTAGGTCCTCAATCTCTGCCATCGGGACTGTGCGAGTGAGTGTAGTAAAGTTCCGCTCAACTTGTCTGAGTACTCTCTCAGCCTCCCTGGTCGAGAGGTCTCCTGCTACTGTTGGTCCCCCGGCAGCGGTAGCTGTGGCCCCTGGCTGAGGACAACGCTTGTTCCTTGCATAATCGACAGGTCGCACGGGTCCCACATCTGCATGCAACAAACGTATATCCGTCAAATACTCTGGCATATAAAAAAAAATGATATATATAACAAAAACGACATAAAAATCACATATACAACAAAAAAACTACAAAGGTGGAGACTTACCCATCTCCACTCGCTCCTCACCAGGAGGCACGGGTATCTCAGGATCTCTCGAAAAGTATATTCCTACATATGGGTAATCTTCGATCATAGGGATCTTCCATGACAGCCATGAAAAAAAGTCATCCACCACCCTGTCGCGGCAATAGTATTGCCCATATACATACTATAGGAAAATAGGCCTAATGTCCTCGTACCACTTCCCGAGGACTAAAGCTAGGAACTCTCTCGAAAAAGAACGAACACAAAATAGTCCCGAACCCAAAGTTCCTCTATGTTCGCTGACGAAAATCTGTCAATTTCCTCTTCATACACTCCAGTAGTGTGGTACTCCAGTCAAAAATTTGTGCTTTCAAGCACTAGATAGCATAGTTCATATGTGCACAGGATGCCTGATGCAAGGCCGCTGAACCGATAATCCGCCCAATGAGCAATAATATCACTTGCAGTGATAGGTTAGAGATCTTACGTATGGGCACCTGGGAGCTCAAATGGTTTGTCCCAGCGTCACAGTGCAGGGCTATCAGTTCCACTATGTTATGCAGCCTCGACAGAAATGTCCTGAAATTGACTAGTTCCCCTCTCCTTGAGAGGCCAGTCAAAAAGTAGATATCCTTGGTGGTGGGCACCAGTGATTGCCCCTCTAGCATGAAGGCCTCTGCATCAGGGTGCCAATAGTCAACCAAGGCATTCAATAGCCTTGGTTGCACTCGCATAAATAGACACAGGAAGAACTTTAGCAAACCACATTGCATTAACACGGCCACAACATTCGTTTCTCCCGCAACCAACTCACCAACTTCTTCATGCTCCCTTTCCCTCCATTGGACATACATCCTGCCAAAACAACAAAGTTCAAGAGGGTGAGTGAGTGCTCTTTGGTTCTTTTTGTTTATAAAGGGAGGTCCACGCATGCTGTATAGGTGACAGTCGCGTGTACACATGGGCAAGTTTTACCCTACCCGAGTGTACACATGGCCTGTCCAGAGACAGCCTGCGTGGACCTAGGGCCTACCTTTTAAAGGTCGATGCCCACCCAAAAGATGAAATGAAAAGAAAAAATAAAGAATTGAATAGCTATATAGGGGAGTTTGTACTTACTTGGTCCAGACGGAAGTTCGTTTTGTCCATTGTAGCTCCCGAAATCACCGTTTTTATCAAAGGGGTCTTTTGGCTCCAGAGTTAATTTCCAAATTAGCAATGGTGATAATGAGCTACCAACTTCTATTTCTAGATTTTTTGGCCTCTTTTTGTCACTTTGTTGGCCTCCCTTATCATTTTCTTTATACCAAAAACCATTTAGAGTGATTCAGGAGTTATATGGGAGGGATTTTATCGGGTATTGGGACATTTTTTTTGAGTTTTGAGTAAATTTTGACGGTCCATGAAATTTTTTTTTACGATCAACTTGAGCATATAGGTTAGGTTGCTACCCTGATTTTTGTATCTCATTGACCTTTTCATTTTCCATAGGATCGATCCCATTAGATTGTGACACGGAACCATCATCTCTGCTTTAGAACTGTCGCAATTTGGTGGTAGAGATTACCGGAACATGGATGCCCTAGGTAGATCCTGGTTGCATTATGGCATTCATGTTGTCTCTAAAAACACTGTAGGCTCGAGAGTCCTTATAGTCTTTCCTGAATATGAGTTTGAGCCTCATTTGCATGATTCTTATTTGCTCTTGACCTCACCCTCAAGACTCCCAAAAAATAATGGGTCTTCTTTTAAGCCCTTTTCAGACCCTCTAAATATGAAAATATTGCCAAGCGATCTTGTGGCCTTTCACACTCGTTAAACTGAAATTTGAAGTCACATCTGTCTGGCGGTAGTTTACCCCTTTTTCGGTCCAGATGGTCAACTATACGAACAAAGGTATACTCTATGGAACTTCATCTCTATAGAAGAGTACTCTCAGGTATAATTTTATCCCTTTTTCGGCCCTGAGAGACTAAACTTACGAAGAAGGAACCCCAACGGAGTCCATAGTTAAGCTCTTTTCAGACTCCCTAAAATTGAAAAGATTGTCGAGTGACCTTATTCTTTCACACTCGTTAAATTGGTCCAAAAGAACATTCCCGACGGAGTCCATAATTAATCTTTTTTCAGATTCCTTAAAAATAAAAAAAATAGCCGAGTGATCTTGTCCTTGTCACACTTGTTAAAATGGTTTTGAATCGACGTCTTATCGGTGCTAGTTTACCCCTTTTTCGAACCGACTAGACTATATTCAAAAAAGGTACCCCAACAGAGTCTCCTTTTATGTTTTTTCAACTCTCAAAACATGAAAAACCACCGAGCTTACCTTCTCTAGTCTCGTTAAACTTACATCGAAGGACGTTACCATTGTGTGTTTTATTAATCGCATTTGCATACCATCTATGTCAGCCCAGTAACAATTTGCTTCTGCGTTTTAACACCCTTGGCCCCTGAAGGATTTTTCTCGAGTATCATTATTTTGAACATCAGTCTTGCCCTTGTGCCTTGAACTTGTATGTTTGCAACACTCGTTCCTCCTTTGTAATGTAATATTCCTTTATTCTTTTTCCATAATTATTGAAAAGAAAAAAAAAATCAAATATACCCCAAAAAGAGGAAGGGAAAAGTATTTTCTTTATTGGCAGCATAATGATTCGCCCTTGGATAAAGCACATCCGTCCATTTGTTCATCAGACTATGGGATGTAGTACGACCTTAGGAATCTTTTTCTCGCTATATAGAGTGGTGTCCTCCACCATTTGGTTATCCTTCCAAACATATGGAGAGTTTTCTTTAACTCCTGCTTCGTAGACTTATGATTAATGACATGCTGCATGAGTCTCATCATTTGTCGTGCTATTATCCAAGGGAAGTTTCTCACCAAGCTTGAGTCGACCCCTCTGCATTTTTGTCTCTTGCCCTAATGCCCAGCCATCCTGAATGTCCAATCAAGTCCTTGTTCAAAATCAATGAAGCCTTCAGTCTGATCATCAAGTCCATGACCGATGAGCCGTCGAAGACCTCTGGGTAGTGAAGTTGTACACTCATATTACACTCCTACCTGATTTTGGAAGATTTTGATGTTGTTGCTCGAGCTCTGAAGACCTCATCTCTAGCCATCAGGCTGAATCAACTTCTGGAAGATGGATACTCTATATGTATATCTTTCTGATTTCGAGATGTAGCTCCGTTGTGTATTGTTCACGGCTACTCTTTATATAGTTATATGACATAGATCTATAGTGTATTTGATTGGTAGCCATGATTATATTTTATCCCGAGCATGGGTATGCCCACCTCGGTGAGACATTTGTTATTTTGTAGATGGTACCTCCCGGTTCCTGATCCTTAGGCTCAATCGTTCGGCACATCAGTAAATATTGGTAATGTATTTCGGCCATTAGATGCTCTTCTGACCTCACACATTAGGGGGCATCTGTTACAACCCTAAATTGCACCACACATGCTTACCTGGCATCAGGCCATCTCATATCCCTTCTTTTCCAAAGCACTAAGAAACAACTATTTGAAAATCCTCTCTTATAAAGGCCCACGCGCCCTACTCCATTACTGCACACGTGTACACGCTGGCTGACCCAAAAGAGACCATGTGGACTGACAAAAGCACGAAAAAAGGAAAGTTTCCGACAGAACACAAAAGCTATGGGTGAGTTAACTGAAATTCCCGACCATGCATGGCCAAGGGTTCATCCAAATACCTAGCTCCTTCTAGCCTATAAAAGAAGGGGTAGGGGTCCCATTTGGAGGAGGAAAAATATAGCAAAGAAACTCTTCCCATTTTCGTATTCCCATTGTCCCAACCTTTTACCCTTTCCTTGTGCCAAAGGAAAAACCAAGAAAAGCAGTTGGAGGACAGTCAAAGAGGAGCCCAGGATCAGGTTCGCAGAGCGGTGGCTGGTCTCAACTTTTGTAAGTTAACTCATTCAAAGTAATAAAGAAAATGATTTTCCTGTCCCAATTCATGAACTTTTTATAGTTTGATTATTATATGTTTAGATTTCTAACCCGTTAGTATATAAGTAGGATGCATGTGTAGTTGTTGCTTGTCTTGTATGCAGGTCAACTTTGGAAGAAGTATTGCGAACAAGTAATCAAGTACAACAGAGGATCGACATCAAACGCCAGGAACGAGGTAGGTTGATCTTTCCATGCATTTACTAAGAAAATGGGATTTAAATCTAGGGATGAAGGTAGAAAGTAGTTTCTCTTCGGTCATATCTGCATGCGAAGTCTGAACTCTATTTGCTAGTCCGTAGGGAGATTTCCCTCACAACACCACTTGTTTTCTTTTACTGTCTAATTTGGGTTCACTTTTGGGGATGGTTTATTTTGTTTTCATGACTCTTATCAATCAATTCAGGTTTGGTTGAACTTGTTAAATGAAACCTTGTGTCTAAAAGAACTTGACATCCTAACTAATAATATGCAGCTAACATTTCACCTAACGCGCTTGTGTTCGGCGTCGACAAAATGTAAGAAGGTAAAGTGGCCACACAATTAAACTAATTTCCAATCGTTGATGCCCCATCAACATCAGCATAAGGCAGAGTTGGTTTGCGTGAGTTAATCGCCATGAAGTTTTGAGAGATAGTCGATCCCCATCGGCGTCGACAAAATACGGGAAGGATAGACATTGAGAAAAGATGCAAGGAAATCACCAATAGCCGATGACCGATGTGCTTTATCGAGGTCGGGGTCCTTGAAGAAATATGCAATTTCATTAATCAACTATTAAACTTCCCCTTTAATTGTTGGATTTTGCATCTTTAGTTTGACATGCAATCCATTCATGTAATTACATCAAGGAAAGAAACATCGTTCACTCTTAAAAAATTGTTCTATTATTTTTTTGTGTAAATGAGCTTGTTGCCACTTGGGTTGTAGCCCTCTAATTCTTATTTCATGTACAATTAGTCCAATTCATGTGAAATTATCCCAAAGTTTTCAACCATTGTACACCCATGACCATATAATCTCCTAGTAAATCTATAACATAAAACTCAAGACTTAGTTCATAACTACCCAAGTGTAATTTCGATCTCTAAAGCACTATTACAAAAATCTCCAATTTCTCCTTATTGTTCCACAATTTTTTTATTCTTTCAAGTCACTAAGTTTTTGGTATTTTTAGGTCCAACTTTATGCTTGTTGATATTTGTCAAATTTTGTCAATATTTTCCCCATTTTTTTCAATATCTCAAGTTGATGACCCTGAAGAATGTAGTATCAATCAAAATAGTTACAATGTTTCTCTTACCACCCCTATACACTCCATTGTGTCTGTTACAACCTTATTTTCAACCCTAGGGACTCATTGAGGAACCATTAATGCTTCATTGATGAGACACACTCTTTTTCCCTGGATTGATATTGATTTTGAGGGAGTTTGCACTCTAATCCACTAGCAGAGTATGATTGGTCATAGGATGTATCAATGACAACATGCAATCGGTCGTTGGTTACAATATTGATATCCTTTGACTGCCCCTGTAGCATTTTATAATTGGTGAGTTAAAAGGAGATCAACGTTGGGTGATTTTTTTTTCCTCATGATATGAGCTTAGGAACTCTCAATCCAGTCGAGGTTCACTAAGCTGAGTTATATATGTCTAGAAGCATCCCCTGGCCTCCTCCACCAAACTATATAAATAAGAGATTCCAAGGGCAAGAGGGGGAGGAATCATTCACAGGTACATGTTGCAAAAAATTCAGAGTAGCTCTTCTATAGAGACCAATATTCATATTAGGTCATCCTTGCTTGTGTGAGGGATAGAGAGGAGCTAGAGAAAGGATCTAGGAGGAATGCATCATGACTCAAGGTATGACTACATTGATGTCTTTTTCTTTCATTTGATTTATATATATAGATCCATGTGTTTTCCCCTTTCCAAATCTATTGTATTCAAATTTTCATGGAAGATTTGATCTTTCCTTGGGTAGATTAGATTAGATCTAGAAAGGGTTTGTAGATTGGTATTTGTTTTTCACTTGTGTGCAGGAAGTAGATTGCAGGAGCTGGAGCTAGATCTTCAGAGCTGCATAGGGGCTCATTTACTGTCATTATGCATGTTATGTTTTTGAGTTGAGATTGTGGAGAGCTCAAGGAGATTTGGAGGCTTAGGGTTTGGAGTAAAACCCTAGATATAGTTTAAGTGGTGAGAGATCCACTCTAGCTAGAGGGATTGGTTTCAGTGGGGAGATCTCACTCTAGCCAATCATTTTGCAGGTTCTATTAAGATCAAATCACTCTAAGCTATCATTAGTAAAGAGGGGTGCACAATTGGAGGGTTTTCTACAGGAAGGGATCTTTGTCCAATCTTAAGGAGCTTGATTTGGCTTCTAGTGGTTGGATTTGGAGGAGATTTACACTTGGGCATATTTTTCAACCATGGAGGGACCTTTCTTGGCACTCTTGGTGGTTTCCATCCCCCATAATTATTTATTATCAGAACTCGATGAAATTATTGAAGGAGGGTGTACTTTGGGTTAGAGATCTAGTGTTTTGGGGTTAGATCTTACACTTGTAGTCAGGGAGATTCATCTCTAGGGCCAACTATGTCATTTTCTCAACTGGGTTGTCTTCTTTTTTAGGGATTGATCCCAAATCTAGGAGGATCAAGTTATTATTATTTCAGTAGGGCGTAAGTCTCATGGAAGAGACATTTACGGGCATGGGAATTATGGATTTTGCATGATATAACATCCCTTTTGGGAATTCATTATTAGGGGATCGAAAAGGAGGATCTTTGACATTATTTCCTTGCATTTTGGAGCCATTATATGACAATAAAGTGGTTGTTGTATTACTTGCATCAGATCTAGAAATTACTTCTATGGGAAACCATATATAATAAATACATAAGAAAGGATTCTTGGAGTCAATATATGCAAACTGTTTGTCAAAATACTTCAACCATCCAGCTGCCATAAAGCATAACAACCAACAAATATTTAGAAAAACCATCAGTAATGAAGTGTTAAGGGGTAGGAATTGAAGTAAGTGACATCATACATCCATTAGACGACCTCATGGAAGTTGTGATAGTAAGAGGAAGCTATTTGGCAAGGGTATTTGAGCATACCATCAAAGTGTTTGACAAAAGTTCTCAACCACATAGATCTGATTTTTACATCATATTTGGTTGGGGATCTTACAGAGTAGTTGGTAATTAAGTCATTGTTGGTGTCTACCCAAAAGGTCAAAAAAGTGTCTTTAATACCATTGTTATGAACCTAACTTGAAATATGTTTTAAAAAAACTAAAAGACTCAATAGAAATATAGAACTACAATACTTTTCACTATGCAAATAACTAAGATTTTCATTTAGTAGCAAATGTTGTTGAACAATGGTGATTTCTAGATCTATCAATGTGATTTCAGTGATGGTGGTTAGTGAATCATACTCTTATATAAAATCAATATTTAATAAATAGTGTAACTAATATTCTTTAGTAGTCAATCATACCCACTTGCCTATACTTCTGGAGTTCTAAACATAGACTTGCAATAATTCCCTCCACTACTGAAAACCCCAAATAAATAAAAAAACATTTGAAATTAAGTCACCTCTATCATATACATGACTCTTTCCATGTTATATACTATTTTATAGTGTGTGGAAGTTTTTAAACAACTAAAATTAGTAAATAGACATGGCCATTTATGTAACAACATTCCACAAATATGTATAGTGGGACTAAGAGCAAACCATTCTATGTTGCAAGGGAAATCACTACTCCAACCATAGTGTGGTCATGTTTCTTAATCCCATGGAGGTAAGATACCACCAACATTCTGTTAGAATATTGGATGTGCTCATTTAACCATAGACAATATAGCAATATTGTCACCCAACCATAGGCACTAATGCCACCCCCAAGCACCTTGACCTTGACAGGGAAAAGAATTTTGATATAAAATCAATAGCCAACCTAGGCTAATGCACCAAGCAAGAGATAACCAAGTCTGATCAGAGAGTCCAACCCAGGAAGACCAAAACTATTGACTTTAGAACTGGCAGCAACACCTTCTCCATGACTTGCGCAAAAAACTTCCCAACTGTAGTGCGCACAAGTGCATTTCTATGATTCTGAGAATTGTGTGTAAAGTGAAGACTTGCCTCCTGTATTTATACTCCTTCTGCCAGACTCTCAAGGCCAACTTCTCACTCTTAGTGCTAATTAATTAATATTAATTATCTCCTTTAGCCAACATCTCTAGGGTTATATTCAATTCTTTTCTTGCTTCCGGAATATTCTAATCTTGTCAAAGGTGACAATGGAGGTTAATACCTCTCGCAGCTACCATAATATAAACACTCCCTCCTAGATAGGGAGGTATAACAGATAATGGTCTTGAGCACAAATAGACCATTCAACTAGTAGCATCATTATAGCCACACAGGCTAATTAAATCATGAGCACTGTCATTATTATCCAACTGGATAATCTCCATGACAATTGGTACAATGTCAAGTGATAGAACAAAACTGTGTTTATCCATAGCAGTACACAACTACTCAATCCATGACACATATTCACAAACAATGGAACATATCCACCATAATAGCATACCTCTACTATCTGGGGACATACAGTCTCCATAGTAATCATATCAACTGATATCAACCTGCACAGAAACAATGTTATGATATAAATTGAGTCATTTGGGACATTCTTCCACTCACATCTGTGAGATCTGGAAGAGAATCTTCCCTCAGAGTAGAACATCAACGATGGGCTATCTAGACTATTCTTCTCAAGCAAGGAAAAATAATTGTCCTCATTTCTGATCCTGGACCATTCACCTATCCGGGCCATTCCTCCGACACTAAACAAAGTGCAACCTAGAGAGAATGAGTCTTCCCTAGGGAATGTCTGTCCCTGATTGCTGAACCTAGACCATTCACCTATCTGGGCCATTCCTCCAGAACTAAGCAAAGTGCAACCTAGAGAGAATGAATCTGCCCTAGGGAATGAATATCCAGACCATTTCGTAAGGAAATGACTGTCTTTCACCAACCTCCAAAATAGACCATTCTTCAGAACTGCTCACAACTATGAGCTTCGAAAGAATGACTATCCAGCGAGGCAGACTAGTCTTCTTGACCACCACTGAGAGTGACCGTCAAGAAGAGAGACTGTCCTAGACCATTCCCCACATTGGACACAAGGGGAATCACTGTCTATGGTACATCAAAAATTCATCGAACCATTTTCATTACGAACATGACCGTTCAATCTGGACCATTTTTTGAACTGGAAAATTCCCGTCCATCAGAAATCTCAAACCACTTTCCAAACTGGAAAGGAACTACCCAAGATGGGCCATTTTCCAAACTTGAAAATTACTATCCTCAAATCAATGATATGTCAGTGCTCCCTCCCAACCTGGAGAGTCATCTCTTCCCTTTCAGCTAAGGGAGTTATTTCCATGATCCCCAATTTGTCTCAGAAATATACAAACTTTATTCTGGACAGAGGCTTTGTTAGGATATCTGTTGTCTGCTCACCTATGGGGATATACTGGAGCTTTATTTCTCCTTCCTAGACTTTATCTCGAATAAAGTATTATTTGATATCAATGTGTCCGTTCATGAAACACTGGGTGTTCTGATAGCCTTATACAAATTTGATTGTCACAGTGTATTATGGTCGAATATAGAACCTGATCAAATAATCTGGAAATTAGCTTTCTCATCCATATTGCTTCTGTACATGCCTCACATGATGCAATATATTCTTCTTCTATTGTGCTGAGTGCGGAAAAATTTTGTTTCCTGCTACCCCAAGATATCATAGCGGAGCCCAAGCTGAAACACATCCCTGAAGTACTCCTTCTGTATTCTGCACTTCCTGCGCAATCTGAATCTATGAATCCATGAAGTTGTATATCACTGGATGCGATATATCTTAAACCATAGTTTAGTGTCCCATGATTATATCTTAGAACATTCTTTGCAGCTATCCAATGCTCATGTCTGGGTTCTGGCTTAGTGTGTTTATGGAAAAGCAAATGTCTGGTTGAGTGTTTACTAAATACATCAATGACCCAACCAATTGTCGATATATGGACAGATCTACTGGATCATAATCTGAATCTCCTACTTTTCTTATATCTGTGGTCATAGGAGTGTCCATGGATTTGCAATCCATCATTCCAAACTTCTGAAGAATATTTATTGCATACTTTCCTTGTCCAAGGAATACTTCACCACGCTTCTACCATACTTCTAGTCCTAAGTAATAATGCATGAGATCAAGATCTTTCATATCAAAATCAGAAGCTAGTTCCTTTTTTCACTGGATGATGAGAGACTCTTCACCTAGTAGGAATAGATCATCGAAATAAAGCAGCAGAATCATAGGTGCATTGTTCACGACTTTCTAGTAAAGATTCGGATCTGCATGACTTTTGGAGAAACCAAGTCTCATTAGGTAGCTGTCTATTCTGGCATACCAAGATCTTGGAGCTTGCTTGAGTCCATATAAATATTTCTTTAGTCTGCAAACATGAGTGTCTCTGGAATGTACTTCAAACCCTTGAGGTTTTTCAATGTATACTTCTTCTTTGATTTCTCCATTGAGGAAAGTTTTCTTTACATCCATCTGATGTAAACTCCATTCCATGGAAGCGGCAAGAGACATGAGAGCTCTAATGGAAGTATATTTGGAAACATGAGAAAATGTTTCGTCATAGTCTTCTCCCTCCTTCTGGGAGAACCCTCTAGCTACGAAACTTTCTTTATATTTGTCCACGCTTCCGTCTTCTGCATGTTTGATCTTATAGACCCATTTTGAAGTTACTACTGATTTTTCTTTAGGTCTAGGCACAATTTCCCATACATCATTTTTCATGATGGACTAGGGTTATTCTGTCATGGCTTCTTTCCATTGTTTCTTCTGAACTGTCTCTTCAAATGTGGTAGGTTCTTTGTCTAGAATATTTTTCATACATGATACATAACTAGAGAATATTTTGGGCTTCTTACTTTTTCTGAAGGTCCCACTTGGGGATTTGCGTATTTCTACTTCTTGTAGGGTAGCTTCAAGCCAAGTTGGTTGTTTCTTGGTTTTGGGTATAGTGGCTGAATCAATGGTCTCACATGGTTGCATTGGATGATCAAGTTGTTCTTTTTCTTCATTCCGACTTTCTGGAAGACACGTGCCTTCTTTAATAGGCTCTTCATACTCTTCTTCTTCTATAGTTTCTTCTATGGATTTCTTGAAAGCCATCTTTTCATTGAAGATCATGTCTCTGTTGAATTCAATATTATGTTGTTCTGTGATATAGATTCTATAAGCCTTGGATGATTCACTATATCCCACGAATATGCCCTTCTTTCCCGAGGGTTCTAATTTGTTCCTTTTATTCTTGGGAATGTGAAAGTAAACAGGGCATCCAAAGATTCTTAAGTATCCACATTAGGTTTATTTTCTGAGAAGGCTTCTTTTGGAGTCATATCCTTCAATATGCGGTGAGGACTTCTATTATGAACATATATTGTTGTCATGGCTTCTTCTCCCCATAAACACATAGATAAACCTTGATCGTTCAATAATGCCTTCATGGTTTCTTCAATAGATATGTTCTTCCTTTCTGCTACACCATTTTGTTGAGGATTATGAGGAACAATCAGCTCCCTCCTAATCTCTGTCGACTTGCAAAAGGAAACGAATTTCTTGGATGTGTATTCTCCTCCATTATCAGTTCTCAAGGTCTTGATTTTCTTGTTTGTGAGATTCTCTATCTCTTCTTTGAATTCTTGAAATTTTTTGAATACTTCGTCCTTTGTCTTCAAGAGATATAACCAAGTATTTCTCGAGTAATCATCTATGAAGATTACGTATTAGAGAGAACCTCCTAGAGATTTGACTAGGATCAGACCACAAACATCTCAATGTATTAGATATAGAGTCTCCTTAGATCTATTGTTGCTTCTTGGGAATGGTTTCCTTATATTCTTTCCAAGAGCACATCCTTTCCAAATTCCTTCATGTGTAGACTGTAATTATGGTATTCCTTCAACCATATTTTTGAGGAAGGGTAATGCTTGATTGTTAATATGAGTGTACCTTCTATGCCAAATTTCATTGGGATTGACTTCATCATGTGCAAGAGATTTATCATTTTGTTCTAGTAGTTTGTATAGATTTCCTTCAAGGGTTCCAATAACCCTAGCATTCTCTATGCTGGAGTCTCTAGGCCAAGATAACACTTTTCTATCTACAAAAGCTATTATGTTTCCTTTTTCTTATAGGAAAGATATGGATACAAGATTATTTTCTAAACCGGGTACATATAAGACATTTCTCAAATGAACATTATTACCTGTTTTCAACTTGACGGAGTGTAACACCCTGTTTCCCCCAGTTTGTAAAAATAACTATACTGGCCAAGAACTGTGGCAAACCCAAAAATGTGAATGTGTGATGTGAATGGACCTTGTGAAAAAGGTCGATGAATGTGAATAATATTATGAATATATATTGCAGGACTGTTGAGAGGGGATATACTGAAAAAGAGACCACGATGGCTGAAGAAAGGTGGTGGAAGGCACCTAGAAAGGTGGCGTTAACTTCTGTCGAAACCAATACCGTATTTGGACTTCACTAGCCCGAAGAACCAAGAGCGGCTCACTGGCCCCGAATTAAATGACTCATCAGGATTGGTAGGTAAAGGGCTCCTCATGAGTAATGAGGGATGGGGGTGAACCACCCATCCGTAGAGTCCTCAGACCTGACCACTACGAGGAAAATCGTGCCACACGCAACCTCGCCAAACAGAGAAAAGGCAGGAAGAGTGGGTGATCAAGGGAGCAGACGCGAGGGAAAGAGGAAGAGGAACTCTAGAAAAACACAAAGCGAGTGATAACATAGAAGAAGGAGAGTAACCTTCATTCTCGATCACTGGCAAATAGAGACGCAGTCTCGCAGCATCGTGGTCTCAGCTCGGGGGTGGCTAGTGGTAAATCTGTTGGGATTCACTGATCCTACGGTTGGGTGGAAACGAGCACCCCTCTCAGCAGTTGCAATTACATCTGGTGTTATTTCTGATAAGTGTTTTACATTTTGCATCTTGAAATTTATATGTTGACATGTATGCTCACAGTCTGTGCAGTTTTATGAATGGTTTGAGTATAAGACTGCCTGTGTAGTGTTTTGATTTAGAAATGGTGGTTGCATGCTTATAATGGAAAGACTACATATGGCTTATGTTTTATAAATCCCTATTTATACACATATTGAATTAATTCAGACTTCAAGTCTGTTCTCAAGAAATCTATACCTTTATCCATCTCAGGTAATACCCTGGATAGATCTCCCCATAGAGACACCCTTCTTAGAAAGCTCACCAAGAACCTGGAAAAGGATTTGAAGGCGCAAGTCTTAGTAACCCTATACGAGGAAGAATGATCCTCTTGAAATCCTGAAATAGCAGTGAAGGAATACCGTGTTTGCTTCGCAAGAATCATCAAGGAGGCATTGGACGGTCAGAATTCTCCGTGGAGAATTCACAAAGTCCTGAGATCCGTCAGATATTGCAGAGGAGCAGGGGAGTTACGGTAAGCCTATTTTCAAGTTTTAAGTTTGGGAGAAATCGGACCGTAGGATCTGAGTCGATAAGGACCATTGGATCACTCGCGTAATCTCATTTCGTGGATTCGCGAGTTGAAGGGTTAAAACCCTTGCCTCAAAATTCGTGAGGTCGCGAAAGGCAAAGTCCTGAAGGGGAGAAAGGATTTGTGTGAGCCAGTTATTGGTGAAGTGCATCAGAACTTGGTATTTCGAGGTTTCGTGGGTTGAAGAACCAAAAGCTTAGCATCAGGATTCGCGAAGTCCGAAACTCCAAAAAGGCGAGAAGTATCGTTGTGGGACCCATGTTGACAACGTGTCATAATTTTGGTATTTTGGCATATCGGCAGATAGGAGGTCGAGACTTTTGTCCCGAAAGTCCCAAAGTCACGAGTTGCGATAAGGAGTAACGAGGAGTTCGGGATCTTGGCACTTCCGGTGTCAGGATATAAAGGAGGTAGCGCTTCGGGAATCAAAGTCGCGAAGTACCGAAGCTGGGGACGAGGGACACGTGGTAGAACCGCAAGGTGGGCTTGTGCAATAGATATGTGGACACGTGTCACCTAGTGAAATGAGTCAACACTCGTTGACCTCTCGCATCTCGGGGATTCGTGAGATAAGGGATTGAGAGTTCAACCCTTCGACTTGCGAAGCCACGAGTAGTGAGAATGCGAGAGGGAAAGCTAACATCGCTTCTCAGGGTTTCATGAAAGGAAGGTGCCAAGGTTGGATGCCATGACTTTGCGAGTGGCGAAGTCGCGAGAATATTAGGATCGTCCATCTGAGGAGGACAGGTGGCAGAAATCGAGGGATCTCGCGAACTAGGAGATTCATAAGATGAGAGCCCAGGAGTTGGGTGCTCCAAGTTGCGAGTGGCGAAATCGTGAAGAGCAAGGGTAGCCGTTGGATCCAGATCAAGGGAGGACCATTGGATCAGGAGCTTCATCGCGTGCATCGCACCTTCAGAGGTTCGGAGGTTGAGAGAACCTCTTCTCGACATCAGAAGTTGCGAAGTGCCGAGAACTGAGGCACGAGTGTGGACACATGGAAAAACCACAAGGTGGGGCCTACATGGTTGAAAGGAAGACACGCGTCACCTGAGAATAGGAGTCAACACTCCATTGACTTCTCACGTCTCGGGGATTTGTGAGATACAAGCACGGGAGCTCGACGCTACAACTCGCGAAGTGGCGAGTTGCGAGAAGTGTGAAAGGAAGGTCAACCCTCGCTGACTTCCAAATTTCGGAGGTTCGCACGGGAAGAGCACAGAGACTCAACCCTTCGACCTACGAAGTCAAGAAGTCACAACGGGAGGTAGCATTTAGCCTAGCTAGTGGTCACACACAGAGGGCACTAACAGAAGGAAACTATACCCATTTCATGATCTCGGGTATCACAAGTTTGGGAAGGAAGAGTTAGGAGTTTCGACTCGTGAACTCATGAGATTGCGAGTTGCGACAAGTACCTTTTGGGGTTAGGCCTTGGTCATAGCGTTGTGGTCGCTCGGAGAGGGTGGAGCTCGCGCCTAGTGCTGCTCGCATAGGGGAGTTTCCAAAAGGAGTTGTGGATTGATTAGAAGGAGATTCCATCTTGGAATCAAAAGAAGTTGTTTCGGCTCATAAAAGAAACTGATCGATCCTTAAGATCGAGAGGTTGTGCAGAGACTTTGTCGAGGCAAAGGTGGTGTCTGCAGCCTGTGCTAAGCCCCATAGGGTTTCATGGATTCTGTCCCTTGAGTAAAGGCGAAAAATCTACTACATCGCAGCGGGTGTGTTACATGGAGGCTTGACCAATTCCTTCGACTGGGTAGGTGCTTTTGTCTCCAAGCTCTACTTTGTATGATGTCTTATTTTCATTTAGATTGGAGAGTCTGGCTTGATCTCCTCTCATATTCCTAGAAGCTCCACTGTCAATTATCCACATGTTATCTTCAAGCGTTCCTGTGAGTGTTGAGTAGTATGGATGACTGGTATTTTCATTCATGACTTCGGTTTACTGATGGTTGGTCAAGCTTTGACCCAAAATTTCAACTTTGACATTTTTGCCTTCTGAGAGTGCTAAGAGGTGTGATGGACTAAGGCACACTTGAATACCTTCTCCTTGAGTGAGGTGTTCCATCATAAGGTGTTGGATCGGGGTTTTAGGGTTTCTGCAACTACACCTACTAGTAACCTTAGCGACAGTGCTTTGGTAATTGCTCCTGCTAGAAAACCCTAGCGACAGTTCTTCAATGAGCTTAGTATCCTTATGGCTATTATCCCTTCCAGTGGTTAAACTGAATGAAGGTGGTGTGGGCCCATAACCTGTTAGAATATTGGATGTGCTTGTTTAACCATAGACAATATAGCAATATTGTCACCCAACCATAGGCACTAATGCCACCCCCGAGCACCTTGAACTTGACAAAGAGAAGAATTTCGATAGAAAATCAATAGCCAACCTAGGCTAATGCACCAAGCAAGAGATAACCAAGACTGATCAGAGAGTCCAAACTAGGAAGACCGAAACTATAGACTTCAGAACTGGCGACAACACCTTCTCCAAGACTTGCACACAAAACTGCCCAACTGCAGTGAGCACAAGTGCATTTCTGTGATTCTGAGAATTGTGTGTAAAGTGAAGATTGGCCTCCTATATTTATACTGTCTCTGTCAGACTGTTAGGGCTGACTTCTCACTCTGGGTGCTAATTAATTAATATTAATTATATCCTTTAGCCGATATCTCTTCTAGGGTTATATTCAATTATTTTCTTGCTTCTAGAATATTCTAATCTTGTCAAAGGTCACAATGGAGGTTAATACCTCCCGCAACTACCATAATATCAACACATTCTTATCAATAGCATGGATCCATATTAACTCTAGATCTATTAATTGTTGAGAGGCATAAAATCCTTCATGTACAAACTTTCAATGTTTTTGCACCTTTAGAGAATATTTAAATACATTAAGATTAACATCTCAAGGGTTTTGGAAAAATTGGGAAGCCATTAAAAGTCACATTACCTGGAAAGAAAAATCCTTGCAAACATTCTTGTATTTTAATGAGAACTACATTTAGTGACTCCCCCTTGTTCGATACAAAGAAAACCTTTAGAAAAATCCCCTAGTTTTTATCCAAGTGTCATTTCAAGAGGGTAATTGCCAAGGTTGGTGATCCTTCTGATAGTCAAGTTATAGAATTGAAGTAATGACCATATTTAAAAGAATAATTTATGCATAACACCCACATATAGACTTATTTTTTGGTTTGAAATAAATCCTTGGGAAACTTCTAGGCACTTCCCCCCTTTATGAGAATGTTACCTAATGTAAAGTAGGCAGTGTAGAATTAATGTGCCTAACCTCATGGGAATCAAATCGGGTCCTACATAGTGCACTAAATTACTAAAAACACCCTATCAACTATGGAACCAACCAATTAGGATAACACTTAAGGCTCACATTGGTAGAGTTACTATCAAGGAACATCATACAACCTACGTGGGCCTAATGGTTAGGAACATATGTTTCCTCCTAAGAAGTCATAAGCTCATATCCATAGTGGGGTAGGGTATGTTTATCTATGTATACCTTAGCAGTCAAATTATTGCGCGGAGGGGGTCCCTTGTCCCACAAACAAGGGGGTCTCATACACCAATTTGGTGCCTAGCTTGGTCATAACCTTAAAATAAGATTATTATTATTATTATTATTAAGCAAAATGATTTTTTTCTCAAGTTGGGTTTACCTTCACCATTTGCATGGTGGAAGGACTAGAGGTGGAATTGTTATAAGGCGTTCAAGAAATATTGATCCATTGAGGGGTATCACTTGTTGAGTTTCAAATGAGTAAAAAATCTATGACCGAATTAACTCTAGAGGATCTCTTCTTAACAATGCACTTGGTTGTCACACCTCTAGTCTATTTGGAAGTCTTATATCAAGTCAAAAAAACTATCTTTCCTGGGTCCATGTTGTTGGGCGAACTTCCCTCAACCAACACTTGAAGTATCTAGAAGGTACTCAACCCAAATGTCCCTTTTTAATGAGGAAGAAAGGGTCAAACACCAATATTGGTTCTATATTTATGCTACTAGTTAACTTGGGAATGAGCACAATGAGCATTGAAGAAAATAGCACCATAACTAACTTGCTTCTTCTCGGCCTAAGAATTGAAAATTTCCCTAGTGAGAGTTGGCAATTTCCATGGAGAAGCACCGAGAGTGATAGGAAAATGATGGATGGGAAACCACAACACTTGTTGATTAAACAACATTGAATAGGTGGGGCTTAAATCCTAGTGACCAAACTCCTCCTCCAAATTTGGTCTATTGTTGTTGCCTAATATTTATCTTTATTGTGTCATGTGGTGACTTTCTATGTCTATTCACTCTTGGTTTATATCCTGAGGGTTGTTTGACACTTTGTATAGGGAATGTACTATTATCAATTTTGATGTAACCCCTATGGTCAGTCTCTATGTTAATTCACTCTTGGTTTCAAGCCCTAAGGTTATCCAAAACACTTCATATATAGCATGTACTATTATCAATTTTGATGTAGCCCCTATGGCAGATTCTATATTCTAGGGTTTTTTTGCTTGTGGTGATTGCGACCTACTTTTTTAGTGTAAAATGTTGTGCATATACCATTTATTAAAGGAAACATTTTATTAAAAAATAGTTAACTTTACAAGGTAAATATCAACATCAACCTATATGTTTAGCATTAAAAGTTAATTGAAACCCACATTTCAAGGTTTGGTGACAGGCTAAGAGATATTTGGTGGACTTGGACACATAGGGCCTCACACAAAGAAAGAATAAATTCGTGTGTTTTCTACTTTTTATCAAACTTAATAGCTTTTCAACGTTTTGACATATCAATAGTTTGTGAAATAGAACAATGCATATTTTCTTTCCTACAATCCTTGATTTGAGAATTGTAGGATGGTGAGATCAAAACATTTGAAATGAACTTCAACAAAGAAGAATCAAGAAAATGCTTAGGGAAKATGCTCTAKTGATGAGAYTTAGCAAATGATTAGCAAACAAKATTCAACATARCAAGGGAACCGTTTGGTTGGYCTRGGATTTAATATTTATGTAKTGCTTTAAAATTTTGTCACRTGATCTTATATTTGACTYTTAAMTCTAGAYTYYTGACATGGGACAYRKATMTTTGTTCATTWTGGTTCATAAATAATATTTTCATGAYATGGTCCATGACAATTTTGAATCTTGATACATGTTGATTGATYGATCRTRATCATATGATATACTTTGATAAKTTGTGTTTGCATTATGTTTGGTGTAGTCTCTCATGTCTAATCTAAATCCAATGCATTTATTTTTCAAAAATCCATATTTTTTGTAATTTTAATACATCTAGTCATTTTTGGGTTGACTTACGAGTTTTTTTAAGCCATATACTTAAATTTGATTCTTCATAAAAAATGAGTCTCATGTCGAATCAAGTATATTGGCTTTCATAGTCACTTTATATTGATAGCATGTAAGTTGCAACCAATGTAACATATTTAAATGTTGAAGTTAGGAGTAAGGTGGTAAACCACCTTAACTACTTAGGAATGTGTGAGAAAGAAATGTATCACTACAACGTTAATAATAAAAGTCATCTTTATTGTGCCACTTACAAGGGCTAGACATACAAGAGCAACTCATTTTTAAATACCCCATCTACCATGAGATCAAAGAGAGATATCACAACCTATTTTGGGACTTGAGAATCTCTATTTCCACTTTTTTCCACTGCCCCAACAGGAGATGCCTTTCTCCCTTCATGAAGGAATTATTTGAGCACAAGTCTCAGTGTTGACATGCCCTATCTTAGATGAAGGCCTTCAAGAGGATCACCTCATACTTCCTAGCTGCCTTATCTAATTAGGGAAACAAGTAGCATACAAATATCCATGATGCTTTTGTCTCTGGATTTCTATGATCTCAGGGTTCCATTCAACATTCCCTCGGCCCCGAAGTGGTCAACCAACCTCCTTGTGACCCATGAGGTGTTGTTGGTCCAAGACACAATGTGTACACCACTAGACCAACAAATAGATCAACACCATGCAGCCACAGAGGCAATTTTCCACGTCCAAAACACTTCTCCTCAAATTTGTACAAGTAATTGGGTTTTTGTTTGGAGTTTCTTCCCTATGGAGACTTGGGGATTCCTCATTCCTATGCTCCCCCTAGGCTCTTGTGGTTGATCCCTCTCAGGGATGACCACTCTTGGGAAGATATCATCTAACAATGCATTGACCCTTTCATAGTTATTGATGACTCCAATGAAGAGAATGTATTAGGATCTCCTTACTCACCCTTGCTAACGACCTCTAGCTTCAACATGCCTTGAAATTTTCTCTTAGGTTCAGCTAAGACTCTATAGTGTCTAACATCTTTCTTTCATTTGCACCTTATTTTATATCTTCTCTCAACAAGACATTTAGTTTTCCACTCAACATTTAATTTAGGAATTTAGGGTTTAACTAGACACTTAATTTTTTATCTTTCATTGTTTTTGATGTTGACCTAAGAGTTGTTTTCACCCTCGAACTTTGTAAATATGTACTATTTTAGTCCCATTGACTTACTTTTATGGTCCTTTGTTGGATATTAACGAAATTATCTTATCTTATCTCTCCACCATCATATTTACAAATGATTATATGCACCCTTAATTGTTGCAAAGATAACATTCACCATCATAATGTCAAGATAAACATTTTCTCATCTCAAGTATACTGTTCAGAACAGACAATATGAACTCCTTCAAATATTTATATTTTACAATAATGATGCATATATAGAGAGAAAGGGCATGGGCATGTTTGAATAAAAGTAGTTGGATACTAAAACCAAACAATTTAAAATGAAAACGTCACTATTTCAACCAAAACATATGACAATTTCTTCGCGACTTAAAAAAAAAAGCCTGGTTGTAAAAGAAAATGCATTGGATTTCATATGTCCTTCGCTCTTCTTTGCACCCATCAATAATTTCATAGCTACAACTTTTCATCAACTTTTCCAAACCACCTTGCCACTTCCACATTCAATTTTTCCAAACCACCTTGCATGCTTGGGCATCACAGTTGAAACCACAATCTCCATACATGACACAGAACACATAGTGTCCACTGCATCTACAACGCTCTGTAATGGCACTTACAATACTGTTGGGGGGCCTGAAAAGTATCCTTAGCATTCTCATGCACATCTACTATGAAATCCAGTAAGGAGAAGATCCTACACAAGAACATCAAATCCCATCATCATATCACAATAATGTTGTAAAACAAATAACTAATTTCTAATTTGTAGCAAAAATCTGAAACAAACTAAATCGATAATAGCACAAACATGTTATGGGTCACAAAAAAAAATAACAAAATTCAATTGGCTTACCATCCGAATAGATATATTATTCCCCTCTGATCTAAAGCACACAATAATTAAATTCAAATAGCTTTACCATCCAAATAAGTATCCTATGCCCCTTTGATCTTTCTATATATGTAAAAATAAAATATCAGCATCTCACAACAAACACATAGCACTTACTTTGAATCTTATGAACAACGTTTCCCACCACTCTCATATCCTCTACTAACTGTGAAATACATACATACATAAGAATTGTGATGATGAAAAACTTGCAAAATAATGATGATCACATCCTCGTCCCTTTGCAACAGTTGGATGCTCACTGATCCCACTGACACACTTAAACAGAGAGGGTGTCCACCAGATAAAGCCAGCAGCATGCTACCTTCTGTTTAAATTTTTCCCACCTTTTCCCAGCAAGTCTTCTTTATGGCTACATGGACAATGCTAGTTGTACTACTCTCCTTGTAGGCTGAGGCTGAAGCTGCATTCTGATTTCTTCGCATCCTATATGGTCTGATTTCTTCGCATCCTACAGTTTCGTAGCCCTTTTTTTTCAATCCATAATTTTTGTTTCCTTCAAATATTTCAATGTTGTTGTAGCTGACAAGGAAGCAGTAGATATGCCCTTTCGAAACTTGCTAAATAGTATTTCATTTGTTTCATTGGGTTCTTGTTAACTAGTAGAGACGTCATGCTCAATTTTTTCATCTCTTGGTATAGAATTATTGTCAGACTTGACATTATCACTTGCACTACTAGCTTTTTATGAAAACTCATAAGATTCAATGTTGAGATTTTCTTAGTTTCACTTAACTCCTTTGCCTGCAAGGGAAGGATAAAAAGAGAATCAACATTTCTTATCTGATTCCACAAATTTTTAAGAGCATCTTCTCTTACAAGAACATATTATAAAGTTACATGTTCACTTGCAGCTGAGATTTTATCCTTCACCACAACAAACACTTATCCATGGAAAAACATTGAACTTCAGCTAACTGCCAACTTCAGCTAACTGCCAGATTGATTCATAAAGCATTGCAGCCTAAACCATCAATTAAAAAAGGCATCCACCTTTTTAAAAAAAGGAATCAACACTCTGTCAGGAAAAGCCAGAGTATGGCCACAAATCATTATTTGAAAGGAAAGAAAAATAATGTTTGGAACAATTTAAACAAATTATGAAAACTCTGAATAGAGGTGGTCAAGAATCATACATAGCTTAGAAGTAACAGACAACAGGAGATAATGAGCCTTTCCATGCCCCTTTGAGCCAACATTCTTGGCCCTTCCATGCCACTCGGAAGTTAATAAAAGCACTTAAAATCATAACACTGTCATTTTGGAATAAGCCTAGGTGAGGAATTTGCTCCAGATCCAATTGCCATGCTTTTTTCATTTGTCTATCTTTTCAAAAAATTGAAAAACCTGCTCAAGAACCAGTATTGTCTTGAGTCCCTTTCTTAAATGAACAGTCAACAACCTGGTTCTTAAATAAATAGTCAACAACCAATCCAGGGATGAATAAGCACGCTCCACAAATCTGCGGGAAAACACAACACTTGGACAACAGAAAATAGAGCTCACAAGCCAAAATGTCTACATCAAGAAGACGTAACTTTGCAAATATAACCTTTCTCGAAATCATTTGCAAGCCGAGATAAGCCACTAACACTTATACCCTGGTTTAACAAACACGTCGATGATTAGAAACCCATGTAATGTTTTCTGAACTAGAAAAACTTCCACGTAATTTTGGAGCATTACGTCACAATGAGTATTCATTTAAACACAATAGCATATATCTCCTATTCCCCAGAGGTATCTAAAGCATAAAATAAATATTGGAATAAGAATCTCCTACTGCAGCAATTGTTTTTGGGCACCCTCATACCTGTGTAGTGTACAATCTATGGTATAATCCATAACAAGAGCAGACGTGTTCAAGCTCCTGCTAAAAAAAAAAAATCTTTTGGATCAAGCTGGGAGTTCAGAGCAACAATGGAAGTAAGTTGTGAATTATAAAGGCCTGATGTTGCAAGGAATACAACATCCGGATATGACAACCAAAGACGATTCTTAGGAGCTTCTTTTGCACTTAGATTTCATTTATCAAAATCACCACCTCCATCCATCAGACTTGCATTCTCCGCTTCACATAAATTAAGATAATGGTGTGAAAAGCACATTCACACTATCAATCATTGCATTCTCTGCTTCACACAAATTAAGATAGTGGTGCGAAAAGCACATTCACACTATCAATCACAGAGGCTGTAGACTCATCACAAACAACACCGCTCACAGAGGCTATAGACTCATCACAAACAACACCACTCCTGCAAACTTTTATAGAGCGAACTAATCCATATGCAGTCCAATAAATACCATGCATCGGTCTTTCTGGGTTCCATGAAACATTAACTTGTTCAGGTACCAATAGTAATTACCTTCATTTCTGTTTCAGATACCTGTGATAATTACTGAAACCCTAAATTTGGATGTTACACCATTCTTCATATCCCACCAATGCAGCTAACAGCTCCGAGTTACAATTCTATTTCAACATCTCAATTTTGGCTCCTGTTGGTCCATATATGTCCAATGAACCTCTGTCGAGACAAAGCCCAAAAAATGGATATTTACATGAGACTTTGTCCAAGTTATTGTGCAGATCATATAAGACTTTGTACAAATTCAAAAGAGAATTAGAAGAGTTCCCAAATTTATGGTAAATCAGGGCTAATAGATTTTGAGATTAGGAAGAATTCAAAAATTTATGGTAAATCGGGGCTAATAGATACATTTCAAAAAGTAGGAACCCAAAAAAACTGAAAAACAAAAAAGCATCGCAAAAAGCATGAGAGCGCTTTTTGGTTTTCCCAGCTTTTTTTGGTGTGGTGCAGTGGACCAATTTTGAAATTTTCCATTCAGTTGTCGACGAGAGAGAGAATTTGTCTTTGTCTCATCTGTTAAACGATTGTGCGAGAGAGGGGGAGGCCAATGTATCCGTTGAAAGGAAGCATATATATTATCAAAATCTTACAGAATTTCACATTTACTTCTTCCTCCCTCTCTATATCTGGTCTGGTCAGGTATATCTGCGAGGTTGGGCGTCTCAGTCTGCCTCTGTGCATGTGCCTGAGCCTAAGCATGTCCCTATGCCTACTCATGACATGTTTGTATATGATATGTGATAGAGGAGGCAACAATTTGATTTGGATCATCCTCTGTTCGAGAAAAGATCTTCAAATGAAGGGTCGTTAAGTTGCTCAAGGGTTACTGCTCTCTTTCAATGATGGCTTATTTATATTCTAGGTACATTTTACTATTATTTGCTTTTCCCTCGGCTCTTCTCTGCTCTCACAAACACCATAGTTTTTTTTTAATTCAGTTCAGCAATTTTAATGTACAGTTGATCTCAAACTTTCATTTTGTCAAAATTATTCTAGTGTTTGGTTCGATTCTTTTATGGATAGTAACCTCCATTTGGAAATAATGATCAACACTCTCCCAATAATTGCAGGGCTTCAATTCAAGGTACATTTCCTTTCCAGCCGTAATCCTTTCATTTCAGCTATCCCATGCCATCTTTCTTTTTTGTTGATTTCTCCAATTCCATGTTCAACATTTTTTCTATTAATTTCTACCTTCGGAGACAAACCCTAGTCCTTTGATAATTTTTTCAACCATCCCATTCATTTCAGCGTTCTTTCTGCCCTCGGAGACAAACCCTAGTCCTTTCATTTCCACAATCCCAATCGATGTAGCTTTCTTTTTGATAATTTCTTCAACCATCCGATTTAGTAATTATGATGATGGGAAGAGAATCCACATTAGGAGAGCTTCCATGTATCTATGAACAAGGTATCATCCATCCATCCATGTCATACCACACCATAAATTTAGTTTTTCCATTCCATTCCATAGTGTAGTTTCTCCATTTCATTTATTCTAGTTGAACCGACCGTTAATTATTAAGTTTAACCTGCATGTGTGTTTAGTTTCATTTTCCATGAATGAAGTTTTATTTTAATTTCTCCATTAAAGAAGTTTTAGTTTAGTCTCTGTTTAACCTTCCTGTATGTCTAGTTTCATTTCCCCATGAATTATTAATTATTATCTAGTTTCATTTCCCATGAATGTAGTTTTATTTTCCTTTCTCCATTAAAGGAGTTTAATTTAGTGTACCCACTTCAACAATCCAATCCAATATAAATTTAGTTTCTTCGTGCCATCGTAGTCTAGTTTTATCCACCTGTATGTTTATTGAGTTTAACCTTTCTCATTAGTGTACTGTGATGTAGTTTGAGTTTATGTCTTTCTTCTTATTAATTTAGTTCTTCAGATATGCAGTTCAGTGTAATTTCATAACCTATTTCTCTTAAAATGTGATTTTATCGAAAAAATTTCTTTATACTTCATAACCTATCTCTCTTAAAATGTGATTTTATACATAAAATTAGTTTTTCATGGGTGCAAGATTAGTTGCACCAGTGCATTAAATTTAATATTTTTTAGCAATGCAATTTAATTTCTCTATCAATGATTTTGAGTTTATAGGAAGTTGGTTTTTCATTTTTTCATATTTTATAAATATATATTTTTATTAATATTTTACAATTTATATATATAATATATTAATAATTTATAATTTATATATTAAATTACTATTCTTATTAATATTTCATAATCTATATATTATATTATGTTTTGAGATTTAGTTTAGTATAATTTTTTTAATCAGTATACTTTAGTTTAATATAAATTTTTTTAATTAGTATACTTTAGTTTAATTTTAGATGGACTTTTTAAAATTTAGTTTTTCAAATAGTAGAGTTTTGTTTAATTTATTTATTTTAATAATTTTGAATTTTAAAGAATTAGTTTAATTTTAGATG
>JZKD02S1858785.1:565119-596695 GCA_000966675.3 Picea glauca
TATTTGATTTCTATCTTTTCTTCTTTCTGTTATGTTCATCCTGAACTCTGGATGATATTCTATTGGAGAAAGTAGGTTCAAATATATGGAGGCTTGGGGTTTCCTGATCTTAATTTCATATTTGGAGGATAACCCAGTGCTAAGATCCTCTTCTTCAAAGCTTTCTGATTCTCTGATTAATGGAATATCCTGTAGATTTTCTTGTTGTTTGGCATTCCATTGCTCAACAAAAGCTTTCTCTTTCGTCAATTGATTTATCATACTCTGCAGCTCCTTTACTCTATCTTTTTCCTTCCTTTCTTTCACTTTAAATTCTGGATATTACTCTATAGGGGTAGGTAAATTCAGATCTATATTTATTGGCAGCTCTGGTGGAATTCCTTCTAGGGCATTTAGGTACAGGTGTTTACTTTTTGCTCTATTTTTTACCCTTTGCATTCTTCTTAACTATAGATTGTTGTTTCTTCTTGGCTGGAGTCTGAACTAGGCTTATAGTGTAATACTCATTTTCATCAATTTCTCTCTTTATATCTGGATTATGATATATGTCAATGTCTTCATTTGTTTTAGACTTCTTACCTCGACTAGTGGTAGTTTTCTCATGGTCTTCACCTTCAAGCAAATCTACAATAGTTTTCTAAGTTTGCAATTTCCTCTTGCTAGCCCGAGTTACCCTAGCTGCAGGTGATTCTTATTTAATTAAGAACTCAGTGGCTTTACCGGTTTGTTTCTGTTGGGTTGTTTTATTCCCTTTGACATTTTTGGATTTAGTTGACTGTAAATCGTTTATTAAATACTGGATTAGCCAATCCCAGGATCTCTCGACTTCGTTTAAAGAGAATATTACCAATGTCCTAATTAAACCCTGATGAAAGAGACTACCTTTAGCTATAGCAGGATGGGATTGAACCCTCTTGGACATTTTGGATAAACTCTTAAGCAGAAAGTAGGGTAAATTAAAAGGATAATCACCATTAATATGAATTAATAGTCTGATATGATAGAGATAAATCAATGAAAACCTGTCTTCACACGTAATGTACATGTGGAGTCTTTATTTGAGCTCAAAAATAACAACCACAAAACTACAAGTAATCTTTCCATTGGGCTATGGAGTCCTTATTCTTGCATACTGAAAATTTGACATTACTCTCATACTGTAAATTGATCTTCAAACTGAAACCAACATGCTAAAAAATAAATCTTGTTTATGTACAAATCCTACACAACTAACCAATCAGTTCCTTGATCAGGTCACATCAAACTTCCAATGCAGCCATGAAAGAATTTGACTGACAAGATGGTCTTCTTCCTTGCAAGTAAATAAGAAAATGTAGAAAAACTGAGATGTTTGTAGTAAGAAATGAATGGGAAACCCATACTTATAGTTGCAATTTGCTTTAATTCCAGATGCTGCAAACTTTTGAACCTTTGAAAACACTGACTCCATGTAGACGACTACTGGATCATATATAATATGACAAAATTCCAGCTGATGAAAAAACCCAAACTGCTCCCCTGCAATTTCTGTTGTATTTGGGAGACCATAATCCACTTGATTTCCTTGAAACAATACATGGACATCACTTGTTTTATGATAGTGAACAACAACATCTTGGATAGGCTGATTTCCTTCATCTATTTCTCCAACATCAGATTCATACTCATCAAAAATAGGCTCATTGTTGCACATGTCAATGAATGTTGATGTGAAATTCTGCTCTTCTCCATTTTCATATTCATCATATATAGGTTGACTATAAAAAAATTCTGAATTTTGAAATTCACAATATTTTGTTTCATTATGCTCTTCAAAAAAAGAACAAAAATGAACAACCTGGTCTTTTGGAACAAAAATTTCATTATGACAATCCAATAAATTTGTTGTCATACTATCCATGACACTATCATCAACAACATATTGAAAAACGTCTCCTTAAAAATAAGAATGAGAGAAAGTTTCATGAATGATCAAATCTTCTTAATCATGATAGGATGGAGACTTTTGATTGATTTCAACTGGTAATGATAAAAAAAAAAATTCACAATCAATATAATCTTCAAGAATTTCTTCTCTAAAATACTGGCCTTGACAAATATTTCTAGTAGCAAATTCTTCACGAAGAGACCCATTCGAATGGCTATCAAAACTGTTAGGATCATTATGAGAACTTTCCAAAATATCTTCACTGATCTCATCACTAAAGCCTTGCTGAAAATTTTTGCTAAGAGGTTTAAATTGATCACAACAATCATTCAAGAGGCATTCGGTAGGATTAATCCTCTTACAAAATGAATGAAAATCAGCATGAAAATCATTTAATGATGAAATACTAGAAACATGAAGAGATTGGTATCATTGCCTTGCCTCTCCTTCCAAGGAGTACATAAACATCTTCAACAATACATCTTCATGATGAATATCAAGTTGGTCCATGTATTGATGAAAATAAATCAAGTGTTGTGCAGGATGATAGTGATCATCTCCTCTGAAACTTAGAAGGTAGTCTCCCCATTCATGCATAGTAGGCACAACATTTGGAAAACCAGGAATACCGGAGAAATCAAATGGATCAAACCTACGAGCCAAAATGGCTTCCATAGCCTTTGACATCTCAGATTAGTGGAGTTTCCAATGGATTCTTCCTTCATGGAGTTGCCAGGTGAATGATACAGTCAGAAAAAATTTCCAACTCTTGTTCACCATCAAGAGCTATAATTGATCGTTGTCATTCTCCCAGGGATAAATTCTTCGTTCCTCCATCCCAGGCAACGACGCCAAAAGATGTTAGTCCCTAAAGTTGCACTTAACTGTGAGAGGGAAAGCTAGGGAATCATCAGGTTATTGCAATGGTATTTTTAAGGGTTTTCTGAATAAGTTTTTAGAAAATGGTTGAAAGATGGTTCAAGGGTTCAAAATAAACACATAACTCAAAATAAAGCCAGAAAATAACCCACTGATTTAGTAAATGGTAGTCACATTAATAGATTAGACAAAAAGGTAAATAAAGAAAGAAATATATGAGAGCATTCAATTTGTTAACCCCATATAGATTTATTATTTCAAAATATCATTGAGAAACAATAACATGTACTTGAAGGCAAATCTTGATAATAAACAAGAATAGTAAAGATTTCATTGTGTTACTTAAGATCAAGAAATCAATGCACTGCAACAGAAAAAATAACTTCGAGTAAGAAAAGAAATAGAATATGAAATGAAAGAAAATCTGACCATCAACATGTCTTTTCCATTTAGTATCAATGTGGAATATAAATTGTCTTACCGTGGATTTTCAAAATAGGTCCCTGAATGCCCAACTTATCCCCTAACTTCTCCTTCTACAGAGTTTATATAGAAACAATACATAATTATTAAGATCCAAAAGAAATGGATCAGAAAACCTCCTCAAATATATTTAGTTTATTGTTTCAAATAATCAAGGAGAATATCAAATCTGATCTCCAAGTCAAATTTATGAGGTGGCTTGTCAACTGTTGTCCATGAGAGTTTTTTGGAAAATAAATCTAACAAATTCCTGAAAAAACAGGGTCCAACAATATCTTTGTATCTCTCAAAATTTGATATTTGTGTAAAAACCGAGAGAGGTTTTTGTGAAGGGGCCCGTTACCAAAAAAAACCTCTTTTGGTTTCCAAAATTTCATCTCCATTTCTTCTGCAACCTTGCCCAAAATTAGTGACTAAAACAGAAAATTATTTATTGTGAAATCTCTGAAAAATAGGCCTCAAATATATATTTGAATCTCTTAAAATGTGATATATTTGTAAAACTTGAGAGAGGTTTTGTGAAAGGGCCCATTCCTAACAAAAACCTCTTTTGGTTTGCAAAAATTCATCTCCATCGTTTCAGAAAATGCTTTTGAAGATAAGGACTAAAACAGGAAAAACATAGTATTTCCCGTATTTGATTTATGTCTTTTCTTCTTTCTGTTATGTTCATCCTGAACTCTGGATGTTCTTCTATTGGAGTAAGTAGGTTCAAATATATGGAGTCTTGGGGTTCCTTATCTTAATTTCATATTTGGAGGATAACCCAATGCTAAGATCCTCTTCTTCAGAGCTTTCTGATTCTCTGATTTCTGGAATATCCTGTAGCTTTTCTTGTTGTTTGGAATTCCATTGCTCAACAAAATCTTTCTCTTTCGTCAATTGCTTTATCATACTCTGCATATCCTTTACTCTGTCTTTTTCCTTCCTTGCTTTCACTTTAAATTATGGATATTACTCTATAGGGGTAGGTAAATTCAGATTTATATTTATTGGTAGCTCTGGTGGAATTCCTTCTAGGGCATTTAGGTACATGTATTTACTTTTTGCTCTGTTTTTTACCCTTTGCATTCTTCTTAACTATAGATTGTTGTTTCTGCTTGATTGAAGTCTGAAATGGGCTTATAGTGTAATCCTCATTTTCATCAATTTCTCTCTTTATATCTAGATTATGATATATTTCAGTGTCTTCATTTGTTTTAGACTTCTTAC
The DNA here is from genome assembly GCA_000966675.3 of Picea glauca. Classification (NCBI taxonomy): domain Eukaryota; kingdom Viridiplantae; phylum Streptophyta; class Pinopsida; order Pinales; family Pinaceae; genus Picea; species Picea glauca. The sequence continues at coordinate 569,621 of JZKD02S1858785.1, forward strand.
CTCGACTAGTGGTAGCTTTCTCATGGTCTTCACCTATAGGCAAATCTCCAATAATTGTTGAGTTTGCAATTTCCTCTTGCTAGCCCGAGTTACCCTAGCTACAGGTGATTCTTCTTTAATTAAGAACTCAATGGCTTTACCAGTCTGTTTTTGTTGGGTAGATTTCTTCCCTTTGACAGTTTTGTATTTAGTTGACTGTAAATCGTTTCTTAAAGACTGGATTAGCCAATCTCAGGATCTTTGGACTTCATTTAAAGACAAGATTACCAATTTCCTAATTAAACACTGATGAAAGAGACTTCCTTTAGATGTAGCAGGATGAGATTGCACCCTCTTGGACATTTTGGATAAACTCTTAAGTGGAAAGTAGGGTAAATTAAAAGGATAATCACCATTAATATGAATTAACAGTCTGATATGATAGACATAAATCAATGAAAACCTGCCTTCACACGTAATGTACCTATGGATGATTAGAAAAGCAATGTGTCATTCCTTCTTTACCTAACTATGTGGTATTCCCTTGTTCCAGTTAGAGTTTTGTTTCTCTGAAATTAGAAATTGATTTACAAACTCCATGACCACATTCTCCTTCTTCCACCATCTTTCCCCATACACTAGCAATCTGCAGGCTTTAACAATAGAATGTTCTGTCACATGCATCAGAAGTTTTCCAACCAAAGATCTGAAGCCATCAAAATTATGTGCAAACACCATTAAGATTCGTTCATCATGCCCCTGTAATGTTGAGAAACAATCGAACCAGACATTATCCTTGAATTTTTGGACCATCTAAGGGTATGCTTCGCTAAATTACGTGCCTTCAAGCTCTAATCTGATTATCTGGCCACTCTTTTTGGGTGCCATACCGTTGATATGATCCTATAAACAAATCTGAGAAGATTGATGGTTTGAATCTTCAATTCCCATGGGTTGTTTAAGAACTAGAAATTACTTCTTTCTTCAATCCCTATACAAAAATAACCAACATACTAAAATACAAAGGTGATGATTTAATTGACGATAATCAGATGTGTGATGCAAGTATGGCGAGTACAGCTCAATCCTTCGTATGTAGTTGTTATCATAGAAATAACAATCTGAAAATAGATCATAAAGAGGAATGCAAATCTTTAAATCATGATTTGAAAATTTATGACACGATCTGGGCAAGGTGGGGCATGCAAAACAATGATTATTCCTAGCGCCATAGGAATAATGTTATTCCTGTAGTGCCTTTTCTGACTTGGAAAATTTTGAAAATTCAAATAATGAAATGACAAGTGATGTGACAAAAAATACTCATATCAAATCCTAATCTTTAAAAACTTCAAAATCATTTAAAATGTGCAATAAAGATTGAAAATTAATCTTCCAAGACAAGAGGTAAAAACTGATTTTTAACAAAAAATCACGGGAAAATGAGTAGGACAGGCACTAGGGACACCCAATCAGTCAAAAACAAGGTTAAGGACTAACAGGCCTCTTCGAGGGGGAAACCTCCAACAGAGCAGAGCTATATTACAATAATCCCTAGGACAAAATATCCAATACCTCCTACTCTTATTTATACTAATTCTACCTTCTAAGGAAACTTCTAGAGGAAGATATTTCTAGAAGCGAAAGCTTCTATTAGGTCTTCTTACATTGACTTATTATCCTTTATTTATTAGGCCTTATTAACTAATGTCAACCTTTATTACATAGAAAGCATATCCTACTAACTAATGACCCACAAAGAGGGGTTAGTATATGATCCTAACATGCCCTACCCCTTCAAAAGTAGCCTTTCCCTCAAGGATGAAGGTGTGGAAACTACTGGAGTATGGTTGTTGGTTCCCAAGTCGCATCCTCTGGTGAGGTGCCCTTCCAATTGATCAACACTTCCTTGATAGTTCTTCCACACAATCAATGTTCATGGGAATTGAGGACTACTTCTAGTTGGAGCCAAAGGGAGCTTTCTTCATCTAATTATGGAAGGATGGTTTGGACCCTACAATTTTGTCTGACCACATTCTTAAGAAAAGAAACATGGAACACCAGATAGATTTTGGAAGAAGTTGGAAGGGCCAATTTGTAGGCCACCGAACCAATAGGCTTGATGATTTGGTAGGGCCCATAAAACTCGCGTGCTAACTTGTGATGTCCCTGGGATTTGAGAGATGTTTTTTGTAAGGTTGAACGTTGGAGCCCGAGAAACACCTGATCATCTTCCTGAAAAACCCTTTCTGAACAATGTTGGTCCACCTGTTGCTTCATACGATTTTGGGCCATATGGAGGTTATCCTTTAGAGCCGCTAGGGTGGTTGTTCGACCTTGCAGCATTGTATCAATAGATTGGACCTTTCCTGGAGGATATGTAGTGACTATAGATGGGTGTTGGCCATACACTGCTTCATATGGGGTCATTTTAGTGGCCGTATGATAGGAAGTATTGTACCACCATTCGACCAAGGGGAGCCATTGCACCCATTGGTGTTGTTTGTCTAAAGCAAAACACCTCAAGTAGGTTTCAAAAAATTTGTTCACTACTTCTGTCTGACTATTTGACTGGGGGTTATAGACTATGCGCATGTTTAGTTGGGTGCCTTGCAATTTAAATAGATATTGCCAAAATGTGCTGGTGGAATTTGGGTTACTATCAAATACAATAGAGGTGGGCATGCCATGTAAATTGAAAATATGATCAAGCAAAATCTGTGCTACTAGTGCCGGTGTGAAAGGGTGGGGTAAGGCACAAAAATGAGCATACTTGGAGAGGAAATCAACCACCACCATGACTAAAGACTTGTTCCCATCTTTAAGAAGGACCACTATAAAGTCCATAGAGATGTTTGTCTACATAGAAGATGGAATGGGTAGGGGTTGTAGAGATCCTGGAGACTTGATAGTTTCACGTTTATTATGTTGGCATACTTCACATTCGGTGACAAAGATAAGGATATCCTTCTTCATGTCTGCCTAGAAAAAAGAATGAAGGACATGAGCATAGGTATTTTGGAAGCCTGAATGACCTGCAATAGCTGATGAGTGCAACTCATTTAAGAGCCTTGGCTTGAGTGCTGATGAGGGTGATAGAACAAGGCGATCCTTATATCTGAGAATATTGTCCTGCAAAGTGTAGTTGATGGGAGGATTAGGGTCCTCCTGAAAGTGTTGAATTAACTAGGAGAGATTTGGTTGATTTATCCACTCTTGTCATACTTCTTCAATCCAATCAGGGATCGGTAAGGATAAGGCAAAGAGGGAGCCTTCCTCCTCATGTTTCCTAGACAATGCATCTACTACTATATTGTATTTTCCCTTTTTGTATATGATTTCAAAATCATAACCCAACATTTTGGTCATCCACTTGTTTTGATCTATTTTGATCTATGGTGATCTATTTTGATCTGAAAACGACACCCCAAAAGATATAGCCTCCATGAGTGCATTGCATGGAGAATGGCCATCATTTCTTTTTCATATGTAGATATGCCCAGATTGCAGCCACTCAACACTTTACTAGTAAAGGCCACATGTCGACCATCTTTTGTGAGCACTGCACCTAGACTAGTGCCAGAAGCAATTTTTCCATAATGGTGGAAAATTTTCTTGTAATAGCTTGTGAGACTGATTAAAACCCTTAGGCGCTTTAAAGTCGTGGGTTGTGGCCACTCCTACATAGCTTGTATCTTTTCGGGGTCCACTTTTACCTCTTCTTGACCCACAATGTGTCCCATGTATTCCACTTCACTGGTTTGAAAGGAACATTTGGTCTTTTTGACGAACAATTTGTTGTGTTGCAACAAATGAAGGACTTTGTCCACATGCAGAAGGTGGCTATCCCAAGTGTGGTTGTAGATGAGTATTTCATCAAAGAAAACCAAGACAAACTGTCGAAGGTAAGCTTTCAATATTTTTTTCATGAGACTTTGGAAGGTGGATGGGGCATTGCAAAGGACAAAAGGCGTGACCAAGAATTCATAATGTCCTTCATGAGTTCTGAAAGAAGTCTTTGGAATATCTACATCCTTCATCTGGATCTGGTGATAATCGAAGCGTAGGTCTAATTTGGTGAAAACACAGGCACCTTGGAGTTCATCCAACAGATCATCAATGACATGAATGGGAAACTTATCTTTGATGGTCATTTTATTCAAGGCGCGAAAATGAGGACACATGTGCCAAGTACCTTCTTTCTTTAAGACCATCATCATAAGAGAATAATAGGGGCTAGTACTAGGGAGAATTACCCCCGCCTCCAGTAATTCTTGTACCATCTTATAGATTTCATTTGTTTGAGAAAATGGCACCTGTAGGGACGTACATTTGGGGGGTTGACTGCCCGACAGGAGAGGGATTCTATGATCATGCTCACCCCTGGAAGGAGATAAATCCATTGGAACTTGAAATACCTTGGGATACTTGTCCAAGATTACTTGCAGGCTAGGAGGGACTATCAGAGAGGCCTATTCAGTGACCTAGATGGCATGCAATTGAGAAATCACACCACGGTGGCCTTTCTTCAACAATTTTTCCATCCTGTGAGAACTGATGATTTTAGGAGAGCCTGCTTGACCTCAGAGGCTATAGGTGTTATCCTCTTGGGTGAAGCTCATATATAACTCCCGATAATCGATTGTGATTGGTCCCAGAGTACAAAGCCATTCCACACCCAAAACTATATCACAACCCCCATGGAATTAGAGAATATGTGGGTTTTCAAATGATAATCACCCATTTGGAGTTTGACATTCTCACAACGGTCCCCACACTTCATCATACCACCATTAGCGATGAGAATTTGAAAATTAGAAATAGGGTGGACAAAGCAATGGATCTCTTCAGCAAGCTTGCAATGAATAAAATTATGGGTGCTACCACTATCAATCAACACCGCAACTGGACTATGTTTGATGTAGCCCTTGATCTTCAATGTCTGTGGGGCCAAAATACCCAAGAGGGCATGAAGAGATATGACAGGTTCCTTTGGTGATACTGGGGAGGCAAAAAAATATTCAACATGAACACTTGGTTGAGCATCCTCCGGGTCAGGAGCCTCATCTGATGGTCTGTTTTCATAGGAAGAGAAAGTTTATGCATCAATCTGGAAGAAATTTTGTTCCTTGCATTTATGTACCGGTGAATACTTTTCGTCAAATTAATAACAAATTCCTTGCTTGCAACACTCTGCCATTTCTGTTGGAGATACCTTTTGGACCTTCAAGGTTTGCGTTGGAGCTGGGATAGCCCTAGGGTGAGGATGGGTGGGTAATGTATCCTTCAGGGTTAGATCCTGAAGGATGGTCTCTACATCCAATGCGAATTGGCATGCCTAAAAACATGTAGTAGGATGATGCATGCTCACATGAGCCATGATGGCTTCCTTTAAGCCACTGATAAAACATTCAAGTTAAAATTCATTAGATAAGCCCTCGATTCGAATAGCCAACTATTCAAATGTCGTTATGAAGTCTTTGACTGATTTAGTTTGGCACAACTTAGTGATCTTTCCCAAAAAATGTGATTCCCTATCAAAATAGGCACAAACTTCTTTAATGAGCATGTTCCAATTGGGTAGTCCCGAATAACATTTCTTATTCCACTACCACAATTGTCAGCATTCTTGATCCAAGTACAAAACCCCTACATGGATTTTGGTCTCATCATCCCGAATGTCATGAAGGGAGAAGTATTGTTCCATTTGAGAAACCTATCTGGCGGAGTTGGACACATCAAATTTATGCATGTCAAATTTGAGCACTTTATTCCAAGAGGGTGGAGAACCCCAAGGGAGTGGGACAAGTGAGTATACTCATAATGGGAATATTGAGGGTCCTCAAGATTTGGCTCAACACTCTTACCCTTGAGGAGTTTCTCTAGAGCTTGGGATTGCTTGTCAAGGACAGTTTGTAAGGTGGTGTTGATGGAGGCGATTTGTTGTTCTAGGTTGGACAACTTGTCCTCCAAGGTTACTTGGGAATGAGAGCGAGTGGTATGCATGATGGAGGCTTAAGTAGAAAATTTGTTGGGATAGAAATGTGGGCCTAAAATTGATAGGTACTCAGGTGATCAAGACATAGAGAGGAATGCAATGGAATAGGTCTCAAATAAGGGCACCCCAGAAAGGGTTGGGTTCGCCTAAAAAAACATACTTAAAAATGAAGGGTACCACTATGATCATAATGAAGGATAGGAATCCAATGGACCAAGTTTCAAATAAGGGTACATCCTGGCCCTAGACTCTTTTATTTATTTATTTATTTTTATTAAAAATAAAAACAGAGTAGTACAAAGGCCATAATTTGTCATCCGGATCGATTTATGAAATCAGGTGAGGTGAGGGAAACTTACAAAAATATTAAACAAAACAAAGAATTAATGTAGAGATGAATCTTATCCTGTTCACAGTAGAAGAAAATAAAGCATGCACTCTTGAAAGGATATAATATTTAGTTATCCAAGTAGCTTACAGGTCTTGTATTTACTGACAACAAATATAGAGGAAAAACCGCTTGCTTAACGAACAACTGGTTTGGTGTGATTACAGTAGCTGTGTTACTAAATTTTAAACACTCACTTATCAAAGAGACATTTAAAGAAACAAGAAATATGGAGTACAAAGGGGAAACATAACTCAGACTGCACAAATATTGGAATCTCTGTTCGCGCTTGTATTAATTCTCACAAAAGGAGTTTTTCTCTTAATTACATTCGGTAAGAAGCATCCTTTGTTCAATATTTGAAATATGTATTTATACAAAAGGTTCTCAACCCTAAGCGGTTGGAATTCTCCTTATTTCTAAAATAGTAAAAATTACAAAATGTGAAATTTGAAACACTTCACTTGCATCTCTTATGTCTCTTCGTCACGTTGGAGGAGACGTTTTTCCTTCTTGTTATCCAGATCAAAGACAAATGGTCTCTAATCATGATCTGTACAGATGATGTGTACAGGCTATCTCATTGGTTTCTGGAGGTGTTGCCTTCTCCTGGCTCAATAGATTTAACACATTTTCTCACAAATTGCACCACCAGCCTGGAGGGCTCTGTTGTATCATTTGCCTCAAAGGTATAAAACTTATTTTCTATATGAGGCAGTTTATCTTCCATCCTACTAGCTTCTAGAGATAAAGATTGTAGTCTTAAGCTAGGGTTGGCTATCCATTTATTTATCAAAGTAAGATCAACCCATTTCAATTGTAAAATTTTGGCCCGGGCTTCCTCCATACTTGCTTTGAAATCATATTGATTTTTTGTCATATCAATTTGTCCCAGGTCTCCAGAGATATTATCTCTTCCCATGTACAGTGATTCTTTGTCAAGAGCATAGAAAGCTTCTTCACAAGCCTTTTTCACCTCCCTGGCCACTATTTTACTTTCAACTATATTAACCTCCCATGTCTTAAGTATTATATCTCCTCGGGTTTGTTCTGAGAGGGACAATCTGGTGACCATGGTAACCTCCTCCTTTGTTGTTGACGGGACAACCTCCTGGAATGTAACTCTAGCTGCAGTGGCCTCCTTCTCTTTTATGTAAATATTTTCTAAAGAGTGTTCTCCCAATCGATAATAATCTTGAACACCTTCTATTTTAGTCAAGAGGCGTCATTGGGTTAATCCCAACTTCTCGTGAATCTCTAAATATTAGGCTTGGAAAGCTAATATATCGACTGTTTCTTTTTCGATTACGATTATTTTCACCTGCAGCTATCTGACCAATTCCCTGCTTGCCTGTGACTCTTTCTGTATCTCATCAAGGTTGATCCTGAGTTGTTGAATTTCTTTCCTTTCACATGCTCTATTCTACTCAAAGACTTTAGTCATATCGCTCCTGGCTTCCTGCTCTACAGTCTTTATTTTGTCTTGCAACTGGCTCATCAACATATCCTTCTGCTTCAATTTCTCTTTCAGGTTGCCCACTGAAAACTGGTTTGTTGTTGCAAAAGCTCCCAACGAGCCTGCAACATCTATAGCAAAGTCTTATTCTTCTAGGGCTTGCCTATCCAATAGCACTCTATGCTTCTTGATAGTCGCACCATCCCTTTGATGTGTTTCTCTTCTAACTACCACCCTTCTCTTCTTACTGAAGAATAATTCCACAGGAGGCATCTCTTCTGCCAAAATAGGTATAATATATTTTATGAATACAACTTCTGCACTCGAGTTCACTCTACTAAACTATAAGGGTGTGATAGATTGGATAGGACTGCCTATCTCAGTGGATGGCTGCTTACCAACTATGTCAGTAGCTAGTTTTCCTGGTGTGACAGTGGCTTTTCTTCTCCCTTTTTTGTATCAAGGCCTCAGTCTGAGTTTCAGCGTGATCGCTTGGTGGATATGTCAATGTGGTGTCTTCCTTTTGAGTCAAAAGCTATCCTTCTCCAAACTTTCTTGATCATCTTGTTTATTGGAGCTTCCTGTTTCCAAGCTCTAGGGCTCATCTTGTGTAGCTAGAGGTATTAGGGTCTCTCCCTGTAATACTTTGGGAAGGCTATTTCTTCGATGCTTTTGGAAGTTATAAAACTCGACCAATTTATTTGGAGCTAGAGCTTGAACTCGACTCAAGACCTCCTGATAGGACCTTGCTCTTCGGAATACTTCGTCTTGAGGAGAATCTTCATGTTCATATATTTTCAAATTGCAGAGGGTCATGTGATTACCTACAATCTTCAGTGGATTGTGCTTCTTGAATTCAATATTGACCAGCTTGATTTCTTCCAGGGCCGCAACCTCTACTTTAGAATGGCCAAAATCTAGCAGAGAAAACATACCAATCTATAGGGGGAAGGCGGTCCAAACCCTTTTCTATACTGCTTTCATCTCCTTACTAATTCCCCCGTGCATAGTTTGATGTGCTACTTCATGGCACACCAACCGATCTGGTAGAAATACAAGCAGGGCATGTGGAGGAACCGAACAACCGGAAACCCTAATATAGGAGAAATGCTCTTCAATGTACCATTCTTCTATCTTTCCCAGATTAGTCACAATTTTGTCAGAAATCCTAGGAGGTGGGCAACCATATATAACAGTATGCATCGGCACCACCACCCAGTTGAAGATTTCATAGGAGAAATATTTCGCTTTATCCTCCTAGATTTTCAAATGATAAACATGTATGGGCTCAACACTAGTTGGAGTCCAGTTCCAACCCATCAGGGGAAAAGGTTTCATAAAGCAGACAATGTCCATGATATAAGTCGGCATGAAGAATGAGGCAGGTTTCCCCTTGGATTTTAGTGACTGATATTTTGTAATCTCCTTAACCAAACTGTCTGACAACATCTTTGTCCAATCAAAAGAATACCCCACTGCCACCATGTGCATATTAGGCACCCACTGTAAGGAGAAATGGGTTGTGTTTTCCCTCCCATAGAATCTACACATCATCATTTCTATATACATCATGTGAGGCTATAGTGAAGAGACTATGTATATGCCATGGGAGTCATCTCTGAAATTCTCAGGGCAAGAGTATCAATCCTTAATTAAGTCGGGCAGGTTTTTTCCATATTGGACACATTCCTTCTTGTCAAATTCCAATAGGAAACTAACATTGTAAATGAAATTGGGTGCTGGAGACAATTTGTACATTACCTATAAATGTTTTGTCCAGAAAGACCCAACCACGACCTTTTGTGAATTGAAGATGGTCCTGGTCGGGACATCAACGTTTTTTAGCGCCCAACCAATCATATCACTGTAAGGAAGGAGTCTAGGCCTCGTTGCTATCTTATGTAGCACTGATTGGGCCATAGTTTTGTATTTGGTAGCCAGGTTCTCTATCTCCTCATCACCTAAATCATCTGGGCAATTGACCAATTCATACTGTAGAATATTGAATACTTGCGTCCATGATTTAATGGCGTCTATGCTTCTAGGCGAGGTGTCGAAAAAGACATCTGTATTCTGGCTCAAAATTTCACCAGGCGCTTTAGTTTCTTTTCATGGAGCCATGGTATCAGACCACATAAATCTGTTATCTTTCATAGGGAATGCACAAAATTATTTATCTTGAAAACTTGTTGCTCAGTAAAAACACATAATGAAATTCAAATTCAATATCCTTTTCCTTTAATTGCATCGATTAACCAATACCTCTACTGACGAAGCATTTACTTTCCTTAATGAATAAGATTTAGGCAGTGGTCTAGGATATTATTTGGAATGATTGTCGTAAATCAATTATTAATGTCATTAATTTTCGGTGGTTCATGATTGGGAAAAGCATAGATGAAATTTGAATTTATCCGAGTCATTATTTGGTGACGGATTAATTATGAGATAATCGTCTTTAAAGCATCAGTTAATTGCACTTATCGTTAAGTAAATTTTGGAATTTATGATCTTGGGATGTCCTATAATAGTTCGAGCTATGACTTTCAAAACGTGAAATTATGATGTAATTAATTAATTTTAATCATTTTACCTTCTTAAATAATCGTGATTAACCTAAAAAATTTCAGGGTTTCGGATCTCGGGATATTGATAGTCGCTCGAGGTAGGATATATGAAACGTGAAATCACGATGTAATTAATTAATCCTTAATATTTTTTAATCTTTAATTAAATCGACTTAAAGCTTAATACATTTCAAGAGTTCAGCCTTCGGGATATTAATGATACGGTAGATGGTGAAGACTCGATTTCCGAAATCGCGAAACTATTATTCGATTTTCCAATTGGACTTTAGTTTCTTTTTAAGTATTTATTACTTCAGTCGTTTGGTTAATTAACTTCATTTAAAAGTCCGACGGGTCATTTCTGGAAATATACGTCAGAGATTAAGGGGTATACGTGTGTGGTGACTTGGACCTTTGGAACGCTTTTCGTGTATCGAGACTTTGGAAGTGAGGCATGTTGAAACACCTGAACTACAAAACTCCAAAACCAGAAATTCTGAAGTATTCTATAGAGATTTGACTCTTTAATGAGTAGGCGGCTCCATAACTTCTAAGAGATTAGGATCGTTTGATTTCATGGCAGATTTCATCAAAGACAAGAATCAAGCACGCGTTATTTTATTTTAAATGGAAACATAATTTATTTAAAGACTAAGGTTCAAAAATTTATGTGTTCCAACACCTCCTATGATATTGTTATTGTTTTCATTATTGTTATAATTATCATTAGCAAGACTTTGTAGTGTGCAAGGATATATATGCACCAATTCTAACACATATTACATGCATTGTTGCTTTAAAAAATATAATATGCATCGATCCTTTCAAAATATATAATACATATGGGTGATTTGAAAGTATACAATATGCACTATTGCATATTAAATATGTGTGCGCCAGTAAACCTTACTCATTTAAGTGCATAAAGAAAAAACCTCTATTTGGACCTCAACCTCCCAAAAAATTTAGCTATAGTGAACATCTACTAAAACCTCCATTGTCAATAGTGGAGGGTTTTTTTATAATTTTATGCAATATTGTAACACCAAAACCTCTGTTAAAACCTCCACTAAGTGGTGTTTTCTTTCTAGTTTTATCTTTGTAGATATCCTTTTTAGCACTTGATGCAGTGCCAAAAGGATTTAGAGTTCAATAGGAAGCATTTGTCCAAGGTTATGTTCCTTCATTTTTATAGATGGTCATCATTATTTTGGAGCTCCTAGAAAAGGGGAAAGGGGATTATCTTGGTTCGATGGTGTAAACCAAATGGCTTTTTTGTATTTAGCTTGAATATTCACCATCCAAAGGCTAAGTTGTATATTGATTGGTTGATTTCTTGTAAAGAGACACACCTTTTTTAGTAGTGATTGCTTGGATGATGAGGTGTTCATGCATGTACTTATGAATATGAATCTTGCAAATCATATACGATGTTTTATCATGATGGAGGAGTATTCTCTCAAATTTTTGGAGGAATTAGAGTTATAGATTTCATATTCAGAGGGAGTTCAATGGTGCTACACAAAACACTTTTCTCCTAAAGTGAGTGTTAGCTTTTGGGGTTACTCTGTAAATGTTATCATCCACTGATAATACATTAGAGATGCTTCATGTACATATGGATGGTTGATTTTGGGTGGATTCTTAACATTGGTTAGAGTATTAGTAAAATTCCCTTACCTAAAAGGCTGTTACTCAATTTGACTTGATGACTAACCCATAAGGTGAACACAATGATGGAGTCAGGTTCTCAATTATGAGAGGTACATGCCTAGGAGTATCTCTAGACACTTCAAGGAAGGAATGTTTTTCTAGGATATTGGGACCATGTGATTTACACCCTAGAGGTTTGGACACTCTACTTGAGGATTTCTAGGTTGAGGAGCATATCTCATGGAGATTAGTTGTGGACCCAAACACATATGTTGAGGAGAAAGCATTGGAGCATGGTAATTAAATTTGAACACATGAGAGGAGCATTGGGCATATGCGAGGACATGTGGCACATAATTATAGAATGAATTATTTGTATGAGGACACTTGGATACCACTGTGGAAGAGGAGCATTGGACTAAAATCTTGTTGGAGAGAACACCAACCCAGAGGAGGAGCATTGATCCCTAGAAGAATCATGCATGGAGGGATTTTCATATTGTGGAGTGGATAAAACCTAGTACATCACACTTGCATATTGTTTTATTATAGAGCACTCCATGTGGGGTTGCCTTTATGGTTACTTGTATGGACATAAGTCCTTGTTTTATCAGCCTCCCTCACCTACTATATAGATAAATGGAGGGAAAATATTTTTCATATTATTAACCATTTATTTTACTCTATTATTTATATTGTCCTGGAGAAGTATTGTGGGGACCAACATAGTGGGGTTCACGAGGAAAAAATAAGAGAGAGAGAGAGAGAGAGAGAGAGAGAGAGACATGCATTGGTTATCCTTGGAGATATTTCTCTTATCTTATGCTAGAGTTTTCCCTTATGTGAGGTTAGTGTTTGTGCTCCCTAGAGAATAATATGACTTTGGAGATAATCATGGTTCTTACAACTTTTGTTGTATGGATAGGATTTATACCCTAATAAAATATATGGATATGGAGCTAACACCTTGCATGATTTTGGAGCCTTCCTCTTGTGGGATGCATAGGGGCAAGAGAAATATCATGGAGGGCCTAGGATAATGAGTCTTGATATTGGTGTGATGACTTGCTTGGAGAAAGAATCAGTTATTTTTTTCTTGATGTTCCATGGAGGTGTAATACCCTATTTTGATCTTTATGTTGTAATATATTATGTACATGTGATATTTTAGGTTGTTTAGATAGTGTGTTTTGGGACGAAGTGCCTATGTATGTATGTTTTAGGCTAGATTTCTTGTGTGATATTAGGTTGGAGAGACTATATGTTGAAAGGTTGGTAAGACTAGCATTTTACATTGTAATAACACTCATATATATTAATAAAAATGAATCATGGTTATAGACCAAGTCAGACAAAAGAGTATGGGGGCTTAGGAATCCATGAGAGAGAAAGGGGGATAAGGGATTAAGTAAAGGAGATAAGCAAAGGGGGATAAGCCAAATTTATTAAAGTAATCATAAGTCCTAATCCTAAGTCTTATTTGATGATTATATCCTATGTTTCCTAAGGAAGGGAAATGATTTTCTAAGTGGTGGGAGTGTGGCTACATGGGTGCCACTTGTTAATAGAGAGACATGCATATTTGAAGTATAGGCTTAGTGGAAAAGAAATTCATTCTCATCCATTATTTCCTTTGTTACCTTAGAAGGTTGGGGTGTGAGCTAGTGAGAACCATTAAGACCCTATGACTTGAGTACCTTGAGGATTATATGTGAATCATGTGTGATTAGTGAGACAAATTTATCTTGGTTTTCCTTGGGGAAGGATGGATCCCTAGAAGGATAATTTTCTGGGATAGTTTCCCTTGGTGTGAGGCCTAGAGGGCACCTGGAGACTCCATGAGAGACGTTGGAGCTCATATAGCCACAACTTTGAGACTTCTTGGCCATCTTGTGCTAGACATAGAAGGGAAGTGTCACATCTTGAGGGATTGTGGTGTAGAGGAAGGCGTACACTTCCTTGGGTTGTGCAAGCTTAGGGGGATGAGAGCTTGTTGGTTGGAGTTCTACTAGGGTTTGGTGCCTTGACCTACTTTGAACCCAATAATGACCGTGAGACCTTACTTGTCCTAGAAACAATTCCTTTTCCATAGTGGAGTCATAGCCCCAACTCAGGGATGACCTTATATTGAGAGAATTGGAGTAGTAGAGTCTATGGATAGGTGGAACGTTTGAGGTATGTATCTAGTCGATGCCATTTACATAACATAAGTGTTATAATTATGGTTTTTTTTTCTTATTCCTATTTTTTTATCTTGTGTACACATGTTGTTTATGGATTCTACATGTTGATGCATGCTTATATTGTTTTCCATGTTATGTTTATATGCTACATTTCATGGAAGTATGCACATGCATTCATAAACAAAGTATAATTATGGTACTAGGGGTACATTGTAGATGAATTATACCTAATAAGGTGACCAGGGTGCATAATTTGGTGTCAGAGAAAAATATGTGTAAACGTCAGCCTATGGTAAGGTTGGTATTGTGTAATTATATAATTAATGGTATTCAAGTCATTATTTTTATGGAATATGAGTCGGGTTTAAACAATTTAGAAAATACAATGTGTACAAAGTGGGATTTGTAGTAACGTGGCTCATATAGGAGTTTAGGCATGTTACAGATTGGTATAAGAGCAAGGTTATAGTATTGGGAATGTATGGGCTAGAAATAAAAGTGTAGACCATAAAATGCAGAAAAATAAATAAAGAAAGAAATGCTACAGTATGCCTACAAATTGTTTGCCATAATTTTCCTATGTGAAATTGGGGAAATTAACTTGCAATTTAGATTGAAGCAAAGGAGGTTAAAATTCCATGAATTAGATATTTTTTAGGCATGAAGAGGATTAATATTTATAACATTTGAGGTTACAACATCAACACATGAAAAAATTGGGGAAATTTAAACAAAAAATAACATGGGTGAAATTGAAAAAAGAATCCCATTTTCTAGTAGAAAAAACCATGGAAAATGGATTATAGAATGTTTGATTGACATTTATGGAGTCAATTTGGTTGAACTAATGAATTTGCAGAGTTGGATAAAGAGAAATTGAGTGAAATTGGGGGAAATGAAGTGAAACTTGGTAATTGGGTAGATTAGGGTAAAAATCCGTAAATTAGATATCTGCCCAGCATGCAGAGGAATGAAACTTCAAGTAATTAATTTTTATGGAGATTTTTTTTTAGGATTAAGTCGCAAGGTACTGGCTTGTATGAAAATTTGAGGAAATTGGGTGAAACTAGGTAAAACCCTCAATTTCTTGATGAAACTCAGTGAAACATTGGTACCCAGCTGTCAAAATTGTAGGTGAAAACATTGAATTGAAGTCCATTGAGATAAAATTGGCCATGGAAATTTTGATCCATAGTTTTCATGGTGGTTCATGAATGAAATTATGAGTTTTTGGTAAATTTGAGAAAAAAAAATGGAATTTTAGAAAAATTTGGAATTTTGGAAAAGGTGAGATTTGTCCATATTGGTGACTTGGAGGGTGATGTGGACCCATACCAGGGACATGGAATGAAAAGGTCTACAATGGTAGATGGAAGGGGTCGATTTTGTAGGTGGTGGGCCCATGAGTGACTAGACATCCATGCTGGAAAATTCAATTACGGGCCCAAGTGAAAGTGGCTTTTTTTTTGGTGCATTTGGACTTGTAACAAGTGGTATTGTGTCATGTCCCCCACTAAAACCATTAGTGGTATGAGGTTACGAGTCAAGAGGTGAAATTAACTTAGGTGCTACTTCTCAACCTGTAATCCACCCTAGTTTTTTATCTTAGATCTACAACGATGGATATGTGCACTCGGTAATGGAGTTAAATTGGGTGCAACTCAATGGCCCATAAACAATACCCACCATAGATCTTGGATCTACAATGATGAATATGTGCACCAGAAGAAAATTTTATGGGATGGGACCCACCTACCATGTGAGGAAATGGTAGGATTCCACATGGAAGGCCTGTCAAGGATAGGACCTTTGTCTCATCTATGGACATGAAGATTCCAAGTGTAGGGATAAGATGAGGGTGCATAAAAATAAAGAAAATAAATAAAAATAAAGGCAAGGGACCGAAGAGATGACAAGGTAGGGCCAAGGTGGACGAGGAGGTGACATTGAATCACCTTAGGGTGCCAAGGGAATCACTTAGAATCATGTGAAATTTTAGGTATAAGACCATATTGTCAAGGGATAAAAACATACTAGTGAGGGCCACTAGCCAATTCTTGTCCCATTTTCTGTGGAGTAATTAACACACGTTAATTACATTATAAAGGGACATGTGAATGGATAGATGGAAAGTGTGGATGGATAAATGGCCACATGGCACAAAAACAAGGGGGTTCAATGGTTAACAAAAGGAAGGTGGCTCACAATCAACAAACAAGGGAAGCCCATGAATTTTTCTGCATGTAATTTGAGGTGGGTTTTCTTGGATACCTTCGTATTCATTTGGAATCTCGTGGATAACATAAATTGGCATTTTATGAAGGTAATTCCAAATGGTTGTTGGATATCCCTGTATTCATATGTGCTATCAGTGAATATGGAGGCCATGGGATTTTTTCATTTAAGCTCGCATATTTCTTGTTGGGCGCCCCAATATTCATCTCCTTTCTCCTGGGTATTGAAACTTATCCTAAGAGGATGTTGGACCTGGAACTGTAAAGAAGGGAAATCCATGAAGAAATAATTAGAAATGGGTCCGACTTTGATGTCTTTGTGGAGACTACTCATATATATATGTATGTGAAACGTGGGAACCTCTCAACAACATGACATGTGTTTGAAAAAATGTCTTCTCGTGGATGACTATGATTGGAGAGTATGCTATGCATGGTTGTGGCAAGGAAGCTCTAAAATTATTCGAGCAAATGAAAGAGTTAGGTACTAAACTAGGCTAGTCAATATCTCTCTAGTTGATCTCAAGGAAAATTATGTTCATATAAAAATGCTTGCAACTCACATCAACTCACACGCGAGGTGATGCCATTTCCATTGTTGGCACTTTACATAATATTAGTAGCATGTCAAAGAATTTAATCATGTATGGATCAGATGGGAAAGAAGGATTTGCATCCCCTTCAAATCAACTGACAAATATTGAAAATTTTGATGAAGGGAAGTTTCTTTCTACCGCAACAGAGAAATGTAGTATCCATTTTCGATGTGGAGCCTGATGCTTACATACATTTTTTATAGAGGCATACCAAAATTGTCCACTCGGTTTGTTGGGATTAAACTGGTGATTTCTCAACATATGTTAGTGAGGATTCCAAAAAGGTTTGGTCATTAGCCTCTCATGGAGAATGTGTCCTTGAACTCAACTGTAATGGTAACAAGTTCCATACTGGTGTTTTCCATACAAAATATTCTTCGCTTTGGGATCATGGCATATTTTCTTCAATACCTTGGAGCATCGTGGTAGGAGAAATGACTTGTTGTTGTCCTTGCCATGGATGGTGAGTTTTGGACTTTTAGTATGCATGCTTTCAATGGGTCTCTTCCATCTCACACAATCCAAGTTAATTACAATAGCTTTGTAGAAGATTTCAAAATTGGTGATGAACTAGTTGTGTATGGTGGTATGGTAAGATTTGAGGTGATTGAGAAACAAGGTCTAGATGTGAAGTGCCGGTGTATAGTCCTAGGATGCTATTACTAGGTGTTAATATTACATTACAGAGGCAAGGAAGACTGGTGTGTGAGAGAAATTCTATGCTTCCCACAATTTCTTCCAAGGATTGGCTTGATATAGATTTTGGAATTGAAAAAGGTGTTGATTTCATTGGAATATCTTTTGTGAAATAAGCAGAAGTAATCAAACATTTGAAGAGATATATTAGTGATCGATCTCATAATAGTGATATTGGTGTCATTGCTAAAATTGAAAGCATAGATTCTCTCAAGAATCTAGAATATATTATTAAATCATCTGATGGTGCCATGGTGGAAATAGGGGATATTGGTGCACAAATTCCACTTGAGCAAGCTCCATATATCCAATAACATGTATTCCAGCTATGCAGGCAACTAAATAAGCTAGTTATCATTTCCTCTCAGTTGCTTGAGTCAATGATAGAGTATCCTATACCAACAAGCATTGAGGTTGTTGATATGAAAGAAGCAGTAAGACAATGTGTTGATGCTTTGATGCTCTCTGGTGAATCAACCATAGGTCAATTTCTAGAAAAATCTCTTGTTGTTCTCATAAGTGTAAGCCTATTGCATTGCATATTGGTGTCAGGAAGAAAATAAGCATGAATCTATGTACCTTCCCGACATTGCTACGTTTCTTTCAGATAGTGTTTCTGAAGAAATTTATAATTATGTTGCCCATATGGCCAACAATTTGGAAGTGGATGCAATCTTCGTGTACACAAGACAAACTTACATGGGTTCAAAAGACAAGGTTACATGGGTTCTCTCTTGTCACAATGTCGACTAGAATGCCAAATGTTTTCCTTCACCAACTCGACAAGTGTGCAATGACGCATGAATCTTCAATGGGGCCTCATTCCATTTAGATTGGACTTATCATATGATATGGAGAAAAACATCAACCGAAATTTTGCTTTGCTAAAATCCAGAGGCATAATCAAATCAGGGGACTTGGTGATTGTTGTATCAGATATGTTGTAGTCTATTCAGGTCATGAAGGTGCCATGATTTGTTTTTCATCCTATGTATTTTACGGTCTTATGCAATCCTACAATTGTTCAAATCTCAATCTTGTTATGGAACTTTATTTAATTTCCATTAGTTTAGGTATATCTTACTATACTTGACCAATTCATTAGTGTTGTCCATTTCTCAAGTGGGTGGATGTTGAATTAAATAAAAGAGAAACAAATATTACCCAGAAAGAACATGAATTGCTTTCTTTAGAAGAAAGGCTTGTTAATAAGGAGCATGTTGAGATTCCAAGAATCCTTGTTAAACATAAAGAGGAATGTAAAACAAAAAAACATGTGTTTAAAGCTAAGATGGAAAGGTGCCATAGGTCTTTAGTGGAGGAATTGGAAAAATAGAAGCATCTAGCCGAATTGAAGGCTTATGATATCCATGTTAAAGAGCGTGAATTGCTAGAAAACGAAAAACAATTGGAGAAACATGATAAAAAACTAAAAAATCAGAGAAGAGATTGCATGCAAAACTAACCTCAGTCAGTGCACCTGGGATGTATATCCATGGAAATGAATTGTGTTTTTGGATAGAATATTGATGCATATAGTAATTCCTTTTATTGTGCACATAGAGGGTGCATTCAAGAGGAAGCTATGTTGGGCCTTTGGAGGAATTTCAAAGATCACTTGGGCATGATACATTATGAAAAAGATTCACTTTATATTGGTCCACTGATGATGTTCTTAGCACTTGTTGTAAAATTAGACTTTGGTCAAGAAATGTATAATAATGTGGTGGTGTTTGTACTAATATGTGCTATATTGGCAAGAGAATGTTTAAGTTATTGGTGTTACGAGGAAAATCTCTCTATGGCTAGGGGTAAACTACAACAGATGAAAATGACCGCATAAATCAACTCTAATCTCAAGTATGTTATATAAACAAATATGCTAGCAAGACAAGATAAAAGGACTACCTTGTCCAAACATTCGATGAAGTCCATCATTGAGCACATAACCCAAAGCAATACACCTGCCACCTCAACAACCAAGAAACGCAAGCATATGGTGATAATCTATATTGTTAGCACATTCGATAGCATAATCCATCAACATTCATAACAAATACACCCATGGAATAAGAATTCAAATATTTTTGAGATAATAATTGGATGAGAAAAGAGTATTTCTATTAAGATGTAATCAGCAGAAGTGAATGAGTTACAAACTTCCATGTCAACACGGTTCAAAACCAAGAAACTAAGTTCCTTCCAACTAGGCCTCCACCACTTCAATCCTCCACCAAATGCAAGCTCATATAAAAGATAGAATGAGGTTCTCAATCAATAAGGGAAGATCTCGGGGGCTGAATAATGTGTTTAGACTTAAAGGACAAAGGGATGCAGACTCAATGTGAAGTGAATAATTTCTCCAAAGTAACTTTTCTCTCAAAGTTGAATTCTTTCTCCCTTTTCCATAGCTCGGATTTGGCCCATTTGTAGCCCTCAAGTGGATCAGAAGGGTCGATTCAGAATGTTTCCAGTATATGGAAGGCCAAGGATCATAGATCTCATGAGGTGACATGGAAACCCGACACCATTTTTTAATTTTGGGCACAAATCCTGATGTACGCAGGTTGTAGTGGTGAAACCAGCGTATACACATGTTGTAATATAGGAAGGGCACGTATATGTGGAAAAATAATGTTTTTAGATCTGAGATTTGCAAAAAGGGACTTCAAGTCTGCATAGGGAAACGGAAAAAGGCCCTCTATGCAAGATTGCATAGGGTGAGGCAAATCTTGCTATAACAAATGCCCCCTAATGTGTGAGTTTAGAGGAGTATCTGTGATGGCTGAAATACATTATAAAACCCATAAGTGGAGTAATGGGGACCCAGCTGGAAGAACTAGTTTCTCATTACAATCTATATTGAATTTGCACACATGGTTTCCAATTTGAATTACACTGCAGATCCATGTGAAAATATACCAAACAACTATCCATGGCCATGAATAGGCAATGCAAAGGTGGATATATGCAAAAGGTTGTCATAGTCACTAACAAGGCCCAGTAAAACCAGTCTCAATCTGAAGATATCTATATACAATGGAGTACAATCTGATCTCCCATGATCATTGAAGTCACAAAGGTACTGGTCCAATGAAAGGTAGCAACAACTCAGGGAAGTTGCGACTATAAACTGATGTCTTCAAGTCTTCTACACAATCTGCCAAAGGTGAAAGTCTACATTGTGTGAATAAAGAAGTTGAGGTTGAACATAATGAGACTTTGTTTGATTACCGGTCATTGAGGTATATCGTTAACAAACGATAGACAACCTACCAATGATGAAAGTAGGTATCAAGGCACCAAAGACATTCTTACAAGTGTGAATAAAGGAGTCATGGTCGAACACTTGAAGAATCCATCGATCAGGAGACATTGATGTATTCCCAACTGTTGATGGTGAGAGAACCTGCCACTAATGACTGCAAGCCTCTAGGTACTCATAGGAATCTAGGTCTCGTCTCCAGAATAGATGAGCTGAAGTTGATGGAAGGAGACCCGCTGAAAGGAGAGCATTAAGGCATCTCTCATCATTCATCATGAGGTATAATGTAGGAGCTTGATGATTTGGAGGAAATCAAACAAAGAACATGTTCACGAACCAACAACCCTATGTGTCTTTCGTGTGTGCCAGGTGCAAGCAGTACATGAAAAAGACCCTATGAATAACAACCAATAAGGAGAATTGCTGACAAAATTGAGGAAACCACCAATAAGGCTAATGGCATCCAAGACATTGCATGAATCCCAATGTGTGAATATATGTATTGTCGTCGAACACAAGGGAAACCACCCAGTCAATGACCAATGATGAAATGTCAATTGTTGCGTTCAAGGTTAACTACCAATGAGGAAAGTAGGACCAGGGTGTGCAATAGGACTACAACTTCATGTGATTATGAGACAAACTGAAGGTATGGCTGACATGCAAAGTCAAGAGTTCTGAGGAATGGCCGACACAGGTTGATATACATCCTTTAAACAAGAGCATGAGACATATGGAAGACTCTGGCAACATAGACACAATGACGAAACTATGAGATGCAGGAGGTATCAATAAAACTCTCCATAGGGATTGGAAGAGTAACCAGTTGGAGGAGTAAACTCTATGTAACGATCTCAACTTCCTAAGGTCATGCTAAACCCAAAATTATAATGATAAGTGGACTCAAAAAAAAAAATATTTGCTCAAAGGCGACATGAATGTTGCCAATATAAGATAATACCCCCTTTTTGCTCATCTTTTTTTGTTTTTTCATAGTCAAATGCATGCTATGATATAGAGGAGGAAACAAGTGTCGCAAGTAATAAAAACTAGTTCAAGCAGTGGAACATACCTATGCTCAATGCAAGGAGTTGCATGCAGGAGATGGACACTTGGGGGAATTTTTCATCCTGGGTATAGGGTGTCAAGCTGCAAAGGATATAAACAAGGCTCTGTTTGGTTGAGAATGCAAATTGCTGAGGTGAGCAGCTTATAACGCAAAAGTGAGAACCGACAATAGGCTCAATACTGCAAGCAAGGGCATGAGATGCAATCACAACTTAACGCCAAAAAATGTCATTTTTCATAATCTTAGTCTACTTGGTTTGAAAAAGGAATAAACTTGCACCAAATAGACGTCCTTTCAAATCCAATTTATGAGTGTGAAAGAGACAAGTTCACTCAACAATATTTTCTCTTTTTGAAAACAATTCGAAAAAGATCTTAACTAAGACTCATGATCTTTCAAATCCAATTAACGGGTGTGAAAGAGACAAACTCACTCGACAATCTTTTAGTTTTTTAGATTCGGAAAAGAGCTTAAATCAGACTCGTTGAAAGGTTTCTAGGCAACATGTCATGGGGGAGGCCAAGGCTCCCGCGTAGGATTTCTATGAAAGGTCGGCATTTTGGGAATAACTGACACAAGCTTGGGAAAACCCAAAGCTCTCCAAGTCATGGAGGATAAATTTCTATTAGAGGTTACCTTCTCCATGATATATAGAATAGTGTCTCCTACTTGAAAGGACATAGGGGAAGGCATTGGATACCCCACAAGACCATCCCAGTCAAAGGGGACCTCTCTAGGACTTGGTGGGAGGGTACTCGGGGAGAGTAAAACTCTCTCCTTTTCAGAAGGTGCAGTACTAGAAATGATAATGACATGGTTGAAGGACGCATCACCCTCTACAATAATAGTTGTATTGATTGGAGATTGCATCGGTATGACCACTTATTCAATCGTTGGTTGAATATGATGTGTGGCAATAAATCTAGGAGACGCATCACCCTAAAAAATGGGAGTGTGGTCAGGTGAGGATTGCATCGGCATGAATTCCATGTCAATTAAAGGAGAAACAGAGTGTGGGGAAACCACATACGACTCAGAACCCGAAGGGTCCCCACGTGAAAACCACACTTCCGATATCCCAGCAGTAGCAAGGGACAAAGGAGTAAGGTGATCTCCTTCGCAAGTCCTGCAAAGGAACTTGGGATTACAACTTACACGTCTAGGCTTCTCAGTCATATGAATGCCCCCAACGTCATTTAAAATGGCTGGCAAAATTCTCTCAACGTGACTGGCATAGGATGGAGATTCATCTCCCACATGATGTACGTAGGTTGGAGATGTGATGTTGGTATGACTCATGGCGACTAGAGTGATGCCCCCAGCATGACTAGCATCGACTGATTGTAGGTTTTCAACATGACTTGCATAGGTCGTCGACCAACCTCCAACATGACTAGCAGCGGCCAGTGATGGAACTCCAGTATGACTGGTAATGACTGGACTGGTGGTGAGTTGTGGCATTTGAGACTAAGGTCTCAAGAAAGACTAGTTTTGAGACATTGCAAGCCAGGAAGGGTCCTGGTTTACACCATGTCCATGTCCGGAAAGGTAGTATCCTCCTCCTAATTTATCCATAGAGGTTTGTACAGGCATCATCACTGAAGAAGATGTCTGCGAAGAGAAAAAAGTATGATAAGGATTACTCAAGTGAGGATATATGTTTCCCCCATGTGAACGGGTTCTGTGAAGATGGTAGCTTATACCATAAAAATGGTTCCCTCCATATGAAATACCAGAGGACATATGTGGACCCGCCATGGGAAAAGTGTTCGTAGGAACTGACATGGCTGACAAAGGATACACAGACTGGGTGTAATAAGTAGAATAACCACCCATTTGAGTACCGATGCCTGAAAAATCATGGCTAGGATTGGATCCGTAAGAGGGGAGATTACAACTACCCACAGTGAGACTTGGTTGAGGGACATGACTCCTATCAAATGAAGATGTAGACGACGAGGTCATGGTGTGCCTGGATCCAAATCTAGATTTCATATAAGTGGGCCAGGGAGAGGATGGAAAGGGTGAAGGCATTCTTGGAATATCAATAGGAAAAGGATTAGAGACCCAAGGCATCGACTGAGTGTCATAATTCTGCACACCATTATGAAAAGTGGATGAATTCATCCCCATGAAGTGTCTGAATGTCATGGGGGGGTAGTGGTAAAGGAGGGAGCCACAATAACTCCACTATCCATGATAATGACAACTCAAGGCACGATATAAAATCTCAAAGGTCTACTAATAATCAAAGAGCACACCGAAAATAATCAAATGGCCAATATGCACACAAACATGATAAAGTGACTGAAAGGGACCTCCCTCTCTAAAGTAGGTATGCCTCGCCCAAGAGGAGACTGAGACTCCACTGCTAAATATTGGAGGAAAAAAAATTAGTTATAAGGGCCCTCGTTGGATTAACAACCAGTCGGTCAGAACCCCCCAGAGAGGTAATCCTCCATAAAGGTTGTGTGTTGTCCGACCCTTATCTTACCCAGGGTACCTGATGAATAACTCATACAAGTAACCTATGTGGCCCCTACGTCAAGAAACTAAGAAACCATGGTATAACCGATGCACAAGCAAACAATCATAAGTCGGGTTCATCGTATGGGCAGGGTATCAAATCCCAAAACCTTGAAAGCACTGCCTCTCACGAAGGTAAGGGCACTAGCAAGATCCCCACATATGAATATATCCCTAGAAATATATTTGACACTAAGAAGGTATCGAGGGGATATCCCTTCAACCAACCTCACGCAACCTCATGATTAACTCTGGTGTAAGCAGAGCCTCCTGATATTACTGATTATACAATGGATTTTTCCACTCCCTTAGTCAGACACATATGATGATTTAATAACCTTGGAGAAGTTTACTCACAAAATCCTATTCCAAGGCTCTAAATCCTAATCTAGTTTTTGCACCCTAGAAAGATAAAATCATTACTAATCAATTTTAAATTATAGCGTTACTTTTAGTGGCCTTGATTAATCAAAAAGGTGTGGTCATGAAACTAGTGATGTTATGACTTAGCAAGTAAAATAAATGAATATGCATACAATGCAAAGTCCTAACTTAAATTTTCAATAAATGATATGTTTTTCAAAATGCAATTCTCAATTTAGTTCTGCAATTCTAAATAAAATGCAATCTTTCTTTGCATGCACTAAGATTAACGATAAAGACTCAAAAGATAAAAAAATGCCAATCAATGTAAAATGCCTAATATTTTGTATTTTCAATATAAGAGAATGAAAATGCAAGGATTGAACAACAACTTGATATAAAAACTCTTATGTATTCAAACATAGACAAACCAAGTAGGATATCAAGGAGCAAAACACGCAACCCAAGATGCAAGGATAATCAAATGAAAAAGATGAGGAGAAAGGCACCGCCCAAAAATTCAACCAAAGAAAGGTTTCCTGTCATTCCATAGACACTTAACAGTCACCATAGAGACCCAAGAAGACTCAACAATATTCAAAACCTTCCCAACAACCATCAAACCCAACAACCAAGCAACAAAGAGTGATGTACGCGACTGTTCAAGGGAAAAACGTGTATGTATGCATCTTGCAGAAGGACAGCTTGCATATGTATGAGACTGTCAGGAAAAAAACCGCGTATATGTGTCAAAACATAGCCAGGGTAAGGAGAAGGCTAAGAAACTCATACTCAGAGTGAACATAGGTTGTCAAGCAATCATACGACAAGAAACTCAATATAAACGAGAGCAATATAAGGAGAAAAACACTCCAAACCACGAAAAAACAAGATTCACCCCCAGTGGAGTCGCCAATTATGTTACAAGGAAAATCTCTCTATGGCTAGGGGTAAACCACAACAGACGGAAATGACTACAGAAATCAACTCTAATCTCAAGTATGCTATATAAACAAATATGCTAGCAAGACAAGATAAAATACCTACCTCATCCAAACGTTCAATGAAGTCCATCATTGAGCACTTGACGCAAAGAAATACACCTACCACTAGTCCTCAATAACCAAGAAACGCAATCATATGGTGATAATATATAATGTTAGCACATTCGATAGCATAATCCATCAACATTCATAAAAAATATGCCCATGGAATAAAAATTCAATAATTTGCTAGATATTAATTGGATGAGAAAAGAGTATTTCTATTGAGATGTAATCAGTGGAAGTGAATGAGTTACAAACTTCCATGTCGACACGGTTCAAAACCGAGAAACTAAGTTCCTTTCAGCTGGGCCTCCACCACTTCAATCCTCCACCAAAGTCAAGCTCATAAAAGGAGAGACAATGAGGTTCTCAATCAATAAGGGAAGAGCTTAGGGGCTGAACAATGTGTTCAGACTTAAAGGACAAAGGGATGCAGACTCAATGTGAAGTGAATAATTTCTCCAGAGTAACTTTTATCTCAAAGTTGAATTCTTTCTCCCTTTTCCATAGCTCTGATTTGGCCCATTTGTAGCCCTCAAGTGGAACTGAAGGGTCGAGTCGGAACGTTTCCAGTATATGGAAGGACAAGGATCATAGATCTTGTGACGTGACATGGAAACCCAACACCATTTTTTAATTTTGAGCACAAATCCCGATGTACGCGGGCAGTAGTGGTGCAACCTGCGTATACACATGTTGTAATATAGGCAGGGCGTGTATATGTGGAAAAATAATGTTTTTAGCTCTGGGATTTTCAAAAAGGGACTTCAAGTCTGCATAGGGAAATGGAAAAAGGCCCTCTATGCAAGATTGCATAGGGTGAGACAAATCTTGTTATAACAATTGGAAATGTTGAGAGTTTAAAATTCCCATCAAATTCAAGAAATTTCAGAGAGCTTGCCACTCTAGTGGTTGCATATGGCATTGATATCAACTTTTTCGAAGTCATTGGAAGTCAAAACAAAGTGCGCACTTTCCACGTCCAATTCAATACATTGCATTTATGAAGATTTCTTCACATGCATAGGAATTGCTACCTTCACCATGATGTTTCTA
>JZKD02S1858786.1:10349-26668 GCA_000966675.3 Picea glauca
AAAAAAAAAAAAACCGCAGTTTTTTCGAGGAAATGATTTTTTGTTTAATAAAAATCGTGATTTTTTGAGTTTACAAAAAATCGTTATTTTTTGAAAAACTCGTCGTTGTTTTGGAAAAAATCGCCCTATCATGCCCAGGTCTCGATTTGTTTTTTTTTTATCATTTTGTTTTGCAGTTGATGTGTAGCAATAAGGGAAGAGGTGTGTGGAGGCCATCAAGCATATTTGAGGTGTGCAAATGCAGGGTATCGAATTCATCCACATTTTTTTAAGATTTTTTCGGTGGAGCAAGGTTCAACCAGTTAGATATTTGAGGAAGGGGAGAAGGAGCAACAGGAGGAGGAGGAGAAGCTTCATCCATAAACCATGGAGGATGATGTGCTAGTTGAAAATGAAACTTCACCTTCTACACAGTTTGGAGTAGTTAGTCCTCCATCCATCATTGATTGCCATATAGTTGATGCACGACCAAGACCCTCTTCCTCTAGTTCAAGGCCTAGAGAACATCCTCTAATCTTTCCCCATAAAAGGGGGAGAGGGCATTGATATCATATAACTAGTTGTTGATTTTGGGTCATACATTTATATATGTGATCATTGATGTCATTTTTTATAGGTTTCAGACTTTCAGTAAAGACTTTGATGTATCAATTTTTATTTGGCATCCACTATATCATATATATCAGTTATTTCTCCATATTTATGTTTGTATGTGTTTATATGATGTTTTTGTTGCTTTATATATTGAAAAAAGTTTAAAATTTTGAAAAAAATGAATAAATTATGGATTTTTTTAATGTTTGCCGAGGTTTTCCGATTTTTTTGCTGATTTTTCCGATAAGATGTTTTTAGGACCCTTGCCAATTTTTTTTTGATTCCGATGTTTTCTTCTATGGTTGTATCATGTTTGTTAATGGTATGCCTTAATGATTGGTAATCAAACGAAGTCTCATTATGTTCGACTTCAACTCCTCTATTCAGATGATGTATTCTTACACCTTCGATGGATAATGTAGAATACCTCTAGCTTACAGTAGCATCATCCCATATCTGTTGTTGTCTTTCATTGGGCCATTACCTATATGAATTCAATGATCATGGAAGATAGATTGTACGCCATTGTATACAAATATCTTCGATTGATTTTGAGACTGGACTCCACTGTGTCTTGTTCGTGACTTTGGCAACCTATGGCACATGTCCACTTTGTAATGTCTATTCATAGCCATGAACAACTATTTGATATATACCCACATGGATCTGCAATGTAATTTAGATTGGTAGCCATGTGTACAAAGTCATTATGGATTGTAATATTCTCATGAGTAACTAGTACTTCCAACTGAGTCTTCATTACTCCACTTTCGGGAATTATAATATATTTCGGCCATCACAGATAATCTTCTAACCTCACACATTAAGGGGCATATGTTATAACAAATTTTGCCCCACTTCATGCATCTTGCTTGGATGGGCTTCCATTTCTCTCTACAGACATGAAGTCCCCTTTTTATTCACTCCAGAGCCAAAAATACATATTTTTGTACACATATGCACCCTACCAGTTAGACAACTCGCGTATACGCAGGTTGCTCCACTAAAGCCTTCATACATCAGGTTTGGTGCTAAAAAATTAAAAAATATGTCAGGCTTCCATGCCATGTCACGTGATCTATGATCATTGACATTCCATATAATAGAAATGCTCCAACTTGACCCTTCAATTCCATTTGGAGGCTACAAATTGAGCCATATCCAAGCCTTGGATGACCGAAAAATTCAACTTTGAGAGCAAAGACACTCTGGAGAAATTTCACTTCATATTGAGTCTGCATCCCTTTTTCCTTGAAAGTATGAAATTCTTGTGTTTATCCCCCAAGCTATTCCTACTTTGTGAAGGAGAACCTCATTGACTCCTACATGTGATCTTGCCTTTACAGAGGATTGAAGTGGTGGAGGCCCAACTGGAGGGACTTATTTTATCTGTTCTGATATGTGTCGTTGCAGAAGTTTGTCACCTATGTACTTTTGTTGATTACTTGTAATGTTCCCAAACAGATTTGCTTGGAACATTTTAAGTTTTATGTTTTCTAGTTGTGGTATTTTGTCAAACACTTTGTAGATTTTTGTCTTCTTGAGTTTTGTTGGGTTTATGTTAATGATTCTTGTTGTGTTTGCAACAAGTAAAAGATAGAAATATAGCAATGGCATATAATAAAAAAGATGAAATACAAATAACACAAGAAATAGCCACAAATACCTCAAATATGATGTTATTTAGATATATAGTTGTCCTCATACAAAATGGAGAAGATATGGAATACATATAAGAGAATAGAGTGTATGGATGATAATGCCTCCAAGATACAATAGAGAGATGAAGATATGAACTCTAAAGAGTCCCCAATGTTGAATATAGAAGATATCCAAGAACCCAAGATGTACGTGTTTCCCTTTTTAGCAAAGTGCACCCTTCCTGGTTGTATGAACAACTGCAAATTCGGCCTCCTTGAAGATGGCCACCAAATTATTGAAACCAACTGCTAATAGGTATATCGGGGGATAGGAAACCTCTCTGGTGAATCTCCAAAATGTTGGGAGTGATCTACCACTCCAACTCGCTAGATCCACTGAGATCAGTGCGCCCTCCTGAAGAGAAAACTCACCCAACTCCAAAAATAAATAAATTTAAGCTCCAAACTCCCAAGAGAATCTATAAACATCTAGATCTGAAGATATATGATCAAGGGAAGTGATCCATTGGAATATATATGCATATATGAACCCTCCAGTTGTAGATCTCCAAATACAGATGCACCATGCTCCTGGTAAACTCGCACCACTGGAAGAATCAATGGATATGGCATGAAAATCTCCACCAAATAGTGAGAAAAGGTACCCTGGTGATATCCAACACTCTTGGAGTGATATCTCTCCTAGATCCAATGTCTACAATCCTCCACGAACTCCTCTCTCAAGAACAGTGTGCCCTAGCTCTATAGAAAAACTCTGACAATGCACCCTGCCTCCACAGACCACCACTGAATCAAATAGAACCTAAACTAGAATGGCGAGGGAGGAATAATTCATCTGCTTGGCCAAGCTTGGATTAGGAAAGGTGGAATCTTTCACCACCGAGCTGATCTCTAGGGTTTGTTCGGTCAAAATCCTCAAAACCCCCAAGTATCGTGGGCTCTCTACCAAGAAGCCAAACATCAAAATGATAATCAACATAATGAGAGAATAGAGGCCCCTATCTCTCTTTTATCCCCCATGTTCACCTTTTCTCTCCAAGTGAGTTTTACTTTGTTTTTATTATTCCTTAATTAAATCACTTTATTAATTAATTATCCTTTTTGCCTCTAAAAAGTGATTTATTCGTCCCTATGGTTTCTCCAATCACTGAAAGTCACTTCTCATCATCTAATCGTGTAGTGATCTTCCTCCCAATTCCGATGAGATATTACACTAAGAGGTGTCTCCAAGTATTATTTCAAAAATGACCTTCTTAGTGAAATTAATTAAAATATGACCCATAATAACTCAAAATTACGAAAATCATTGGAATGCAACAGAACCAAAACCAAGTTGTGTGTAATGGATATTGATGATGAAATATGATGAACAATGCAAGTCGGGCCCAATAAAACCTCTCAATAACTCCTGAACTTGCTGTCACCCCCATCTGTCTACTTTGGTATCCATAACACTCGGTAACATAATAATGTCCAAAATGGGGACATTACAGTCCTCCCTGCTAGAATATTTCTTGTCCTCAAGCAATAACTAAATCAATATGTATATGATATCAGGATCCCATATCCACCTGTGTGACCTGTAGTAATCTATCCTCAAGACATGGCCCTTCCAAGTGCTCACCATACATGATACCCAAATGCTCTTGATGAGTAGAATGATCGTGTGCACCCAATCCCTAGTCAACTCTGCATGCAACCACTCTACTTGGATCTCGAGCCCATCAAACTCTATACTACCAAGCACTCCAATGCCTGGATCCCATATCAAGATGTAAATCCAATGCCTTGTGAAGTATAGTCCTGTAAGATACCAACACCATGAATCTCCTGAATATCCCCAACCAATGAAACAAGTAGTTACAATATCCATACATCAAGGAATTTCTCACATAAACCCATCTCCCAACAATCGTTTCTGGCAGAGGCCAGACCCCCTACTAACCAACGATATGATCTGCTGCTATATCTGATCCTCAACCAAGGAGATCCATCTTGCCACCAAGCACACTCATCTTGACTTTCTTTCAAATTCCTCCAACAATGGAAGGAATCAATTATGCAAGTCTTTGAGACCATCATGTGCTCAAGAAGAGCACCAAACCCTAAATCACATAACTTTGAAGGTGTCATACCACGTAACTCGGTTCCCACAAAACTATAAACCTTTGGACGAAGTATGTTGATAATCAGGTTGTCCTGTCCATAATCATTAAACTTGGCCTCCCTGCCAATCCATACTACTTCCTGCAGAGTCCCATGCTCCAACAATATCCCTATGTTGTGTGTCCTACTATATATCTCTAGTGCCCCAGGGTCGAGAGAAGCTAGCATACTCTTCCAACTCAGTACTGAAACAAGGGTGGCTACAGATTCATGCCCTGAATCACGATGTTGATATACCAAACATGCCCCCATGTGTCTCATGACATCATCATCAAGATTCCCCAAGGAGAATCCCTCTTTGTCCTGCTGACTAGTCCTGAAATAGCCAGGTTGTCCAACCATAGGTATATCATGTACAGTCCTCAAGATCCTTGATTTTGCTCCTCATCAGAATCATTTGTCCATCTCTGGTCCCAGTCCTCATCCTGTTGAGGATATGAACCTACATCCATCTTTGGAACACACTCTGTCCCATGGATAAAGATGCTCTCCATCACACCCCAAGCCTCATATGATTTTCTCGGATGAACCACCTCTATATTGTTTTATATAATCAGGTCACTCCCGTCAAGTGGTCTCTGCCTACCAACTCTTCATGTCCCCTACCACTGTCTATATCCCCCTATGTTGTTGTCTATGATGAAAGTATTGGGGAAGGATAACAAAAATAACTTCAACTGTATGTAGGACTAGAAAATATCACAGGCTTTGGTCAATCCCAAGGACTTGACCAAAAGCTCATCCACTGACACCCATGGTGAATAATCACTTATACTCATCACTAAGCTCCAACCATCAGGTACAACAGTCGATAACTCCACAAACTGCTGGTCAATCACTCTCCCTCCATCATCACTCATATAGATACTGCTATTGTGAAGGTGATCTCCTAGAACTATGTGTTGTTGCAAGGGAGAGGAATCTCCGTGTTCCATTAAGTATGTCTCCTCCTTTCAATCTGATGCGTCCCCCTGAATCCCATTGTATACCTTTGCATGCTCCTGTGAACTATCTCTCATCATCATGTGCCTCTGTATAGTCATGCAAGCTCCTATATCCTCATGCATCATCTTGTATCCAAGGTGTACTATTGGAACAACCTCTACATGGTTGTTAGCCAATCCTGGAACACAAATGGAGGTGTCCTCATAACTTCCCCTGGCTCTGGAATCCCCATGTGTATGTATATGACCAATTGTCTCATAACTACCCATGAATGACGATCCCTATGACACCTGGACATTCTACAATGTCTCCTAGTCATATCCCTCCATAACCATCAGTGATCTGGGGTATCCCTCACACACCTCCATCATCTGATGCTCCTCTACCAAACCACCAACATCCTCTGGCAAAGTGGTCGAAGAAAACATCTGGCTCTCTATTGAGATAGATGTAGTGGAGACTTGACTAGTTTCCTTAAGGAGCTCCTCTAATATAGACCTTGATTCCTGAATGGATATCTATGTGTCTTCCAGGAATCCCTGTGTGCTCACCTACTCGTGAGTGAGTCGGTCCACCTCAATCTCCTTCTCCCTCAGTGCCCCGTGATACATCTCGCCAACCTCCAATAGGTAATTTCTATCCATCAATAACTTCTTGTTGTCGGCCCTCATCATAGACACTCTCTCCCTAAGTATATGGAAGTCATCAATGGAAAGTCCCCCATCTGAACTATCAAGTGCCATCGAGGCCCTCCAACAGTATCCTGCCACCAATGTGTGTGTATCATTAATGCATCTAGTGGCTGCCATGATCATGTCCTCACTGACTCTCAATTGTCCTTTCAAGTGTTTTAGACTCCTGATCACAATCCTACTGAGGTACTACTTCATACCTCTTAGTGCTAGTGTCAAAAATGGAATCCCCAACAACACACTCCTCAAAAGATAAGGCATTGAACTTCCCACTCTCCTTTGTGCTACTGAGTCCTCCTGTATGCCACTACACACCATCACCAACTGCTACCTCCATCTGAATCACATCGTATCTTGTGAGTAGTTGCATCCTCCTGTGCGCTCACTCTGCTAATGTCATCTACACCTGGATCCCATACAGATGTTTCTAGACATGAGATATGGTCATCCCGACCAATAAAGTGTGCATCCTCATCACTGTAGACTGGTCTTGGGAGTTATTACCCCAACAAGTTGTCAGTTTGCACAACCTGATTTAACAATAGACTCCCCAAAAGAGGTGACTCGCTCTCCTCATACTGATAGGTATTCATATAGTCAACTGGCTCCAATCCATGCCTCTCCTCCTGGGTCTATAGATCCATATTTTCCTTGTGTTCAAATGCTACACAAGGCTCTGTTACCACCTCCAGAATGTCACTGATATCCTCATGTATCATGTCTAACATAAATGTCTGAGAAGGTAAGGATTGTGTCTTGCTTATCTCCATGGGAGGAACAATATCCCATATGCATGACCTCATGCTAGGTGCTAACACATCTGAATCCTCACAAGTGTGGCCACTATGCTGAGGTGTTGAGTCCTCAACATTGTTTTATAGGGAAGCTAAAGAACATGCACTATCATCCTGTCCATCCAATTGTCCAACAAATGCGCAAGAGTCTTGTGACTGCTCTAATGAGGCATCTAAGGCCTCATCCTCATACTCATCATCCTCATCACTGTCATAGTGCACCTCAACGTAATACACTTTCCCTTTACCCTTGCATCTGTGATCTGGTTCCCAAGGCTCTTTGCAACTATAGCAAAGTTCCATGCTCCTAATGGGTGCAAGCTCAATATGTGCTTCCTTCCATCTACTAGATAGTAGTGATGTATCTACCTCCTTGACGATTGTGTCTCTACTTTCCTTTTCTACGTTGATCTAATAATTTATTTCTTCCATCCTTTTGACCCAATGTGTAACCTCATATTTTCTCCACCTAGGATTTTTTATGGATACAAATTGTTGGAATGTCACTTGAGCCTTGAATGTCTCACTAAGGGCTTGATGTTCCTCGTTACAATATATGATCTCTTCTGCAAAATCCACAAAATCCATCTCTCCTCTATATCATCAATGTATATAATAGGTTGGCAAAGGAAATTCATTCTAATACCACCGTAATGTTCCCAAACAGATTTTCTTGGAACATTTTAAGTTTTATGTTTTCTGGTTGTGGTATTTCGTCAAACACTTTGCAAATTTTTGTATTCTTGAGTTTTTTTGGGTTTATGGTGATGATTCTTGTTGTGTTTGTAGCAAGTAAAAGATAGAAATATAGAAATGGGATGTACCCAACAAGATGAGAGACAAATAACACAAGAAATAGCCGCAAATACCTCAAATATGATGTTATTTAGATATATAGTTGCCCTCATGCAAAAAGGAGCAGATCTGGAATACATATAATAGAATATAGTGTATGAATAATAATTCCTCCAATATACAATAGAGAGATGAATATATGAACTCTCAAGAGTACCCAATATTGAATACAAAAGATATCCAAGAACCAAAGATGTATGTGTTTCCCTCTCTTGCAAAGTGCGCCCTTCTTGGCTGTATGAACCACTGCAAATTCGGCCTCCTTGAAGATGGCCACCAAATCAATGAAACCAACTGCTAATAGGTATATCAGGGTATAGTAAACCCATATGGTGAATCTCCAAACTGTTGGGAGTGATCTCCCACTCCAACTCTCTAGATCCACTAAGATCGGTTCACCCTCCTGAAGAGAAAACTCACCCAAATCCTCAAATACATAAATGTAAGCTCCAAACTCCCAAGAGAATCTACAAACCTCTATATCCGAAGATATATGATGAAGGGAAGTGATCCCTTGGAATATTTATGCAAATCTGAACCCTCTAGCTATAGATCTCCAAATACAGATGTGCCCTCCTCCTGGTAAACTCGCACCACTGGAAGAATCAATGGGTATGGCATGAAACTCTCCACTAAATAGTGAGAAAAGGTTCCTTGGTGATATCCAACACTCCTGGAGTGAGATATCTCCCAGATCCAATGTCTACAATCCTCCACGAACTCCTCTCTCTAGAACAATGTGCCCTAGCTCTGCAGAAAACCTCCAACAATGTGCCATGCCTCCACAGACTACCACTGAATTGAATAGAACCTAAAATAGAATGGCAAGGGAGGAATATTTCACCTCCTTGGCCAAGCTTGGATTATGAAAGGATGAATCTTTCACCATTGAGATGATCTCTATGGTTTGTTCAGTTAAAACCCTAAAAACCCCCAAGTATCATGGGATCTCTAGCAAGAAGACATACATCAAAATGATAATCAACATAATGAGAGAATAGAGGCCTCTATCTCTCTTTTATCCCCCCTATTCACCTTTTCTCTCCAAGTGACTTTTACTTTATTTTTATTATTCCTTAATTAAATCACTTTATTAATTAATTGGCCTTTTTGCCTCTAAAAAGTTATTTATTCGTCCCTATGGCTTCTCCGACCATTGAAAGTCACTTCTCATCATCTAATCTCGTAGTTCTCTTCCTCCTGATTCTGATGAGATATTAAACTAAGAGGTTTCTCCAAGTATTATGTACAAAATGACCTTCTTAGTGAAATTAATTAAAATATGAACCATAATAAACCAAAATTATGGAAATCATTGGAATGCAACGAAACCAAAATCAAGCTATGCAGAATGGATCTTGATGATGAAATATGATGAACGATGCAAGTCGGGCCCAATAAAACCTTTCAATAACTCCTGAACTCGTTGTCACCCCCATCTGGCTACTCTGGTAGGCATAACACTATGTAACATAATAATGTCCAAAAATGAGAACATTACATTACTTTAATAGAAATACTTTTTTCTCGTCCAATTGATATCTTGCAAATATTTGAATTACTTTCCATGGGCGTATTTTTTATGTATGTTAATGGATTATGCTATTTTATATGCTGACATTATATATCATCACCACATGCTTGCGTTTCTTGGTTGTTTAGGACAAGTTGAAGGTATAAAGCTTTGGGTCGCTTGCTCAACAATGTTCTTCTTCGAACGTCCAAATGAGGTAGGCTTATATCCTTGTCTTGTTAGCATTTCATTTATATAGAATACTTGATATTAGAGTTGATTTCTAGGTGTTGTTCTTTTCCCCTAGACATAGAGAGATTTTCCTCGTAACACCTTTTTCCAAGCCCATTCATTTCCATTAATTAATTAAGCTCCAAACACTGGGTACTCCCTCATGTGAATCGATTAGCTTGGGGGGTAGTACCAAAGTGTCACTTGAAGGGAGAAGTACACATAGTGCCATGGGGGTATAGTCTATCTTGTAATGCACTTTGTGTAAATACCTCAATCAAGTGGGAGATTTATGTTGCGTGTTTTCTTTTGCAGGTCTTTGATTTTTTAGGATAAGTGTTTCATTGTTCTCAAGACCTATTTGGGTGAGAACATGGAAGGTTCATAATTAGGATTTTATCTTTTTCCAACCATATCCCCTCTGGGCCCTCATCCCCTTCTTCCCATGAAATGAGGGACAACCCCTTCTTGGGTCAGTACACCCGAAAACCGAAAATATAAGGAGATGGGGGGACAAAGTGTGGAAAGTGACCAGTATAGTTGGGAATAGTGTGATGTCTCATCAAGGGGACCTCCCAGTAGAAACCCAATCCCTAAGGTTGACCGCTTACTAGGGCACAATGTCAACCACCAAGGTGAAATAGGGAAAATAACATAATGTCCAAGTAAATTTCACATAATCAAAATTAGTTTTAAATGAAACAAACCCAAATGCCTCAAATATTGAAATGACACTCGCCACAATACCTGGATTGTACCTCATGGAGCAAGATTCAATGTCCTCCATAAGCAAGCTAGTGTGGTGGATACCCTCATGATGAACCTGGAACTGTGGTGGTGAAGTGGGATTCTATCTGTGCAAGTGGACACTGATGGTCAAGTTGTCTTTCAGTACTCCATTTCTACAATTTGAGGGCCTCTAGACATCATCTCTTTAGTTATCCCTAAAATTGGGGATAACATATGGCTCCTACTTGGGGACATGTACTCGTCGTAGAGTGCATGAGAACCACAACATATCTCGGTAGACCTATGCTACACACAATGAAACAACAAACTATAAAACCTAGGGTGGTTCTATCACCCTTCGTCCATATATATCAAAAACAAAATTGAAAAATAACAACTAACCTAGAAAATAAAATTTTGCATTTTTAAAAAAATTTATAAACTGAACATGAAAGTAATATGAAAGTAGAGAAAAATGAAATATGAAATGTAGCTAAACTATCATGAGCAATAAACATGCAAATGCAAGGAAAGTAAGATGACCTACGTACTTATCTGGGGCCTTGGGGCCCTGAATATCAGGTGATAGGTGATGTTAGATGAAGTCATACAACCAGTGCAACCATGTATTCATCATTTCATCAAGGTATATGCCCATGTGCTTAATCATACAATACAACAAGGATAAGTTGATCACATAATAATCATGAGCATAAGTAGACATATAATCCTGAAATGAAATGAAACTCATGGAGATGGGTGGGAGGGAGGAAATCCTATTGGAAGGAACATCCACAAGCCTGATTGATTCATCTATGAACATAATTATCATATGTAGAGAATGGTGCATCTATATGATTGAAATTGACCATATCCATGTCTTCATGTGTAGCAAGAATAAAATTTAGGGCGACTTCAAGTTGATCTTCAACATGATGTGTTTTGTGGAAGTCTTCTTCATCATTGAAACCACATTTATCTGCAATCATGGCACATAAGGAACTTAATCTATGACACATTTCAGCAAGATCTAGTGTCAAAAAATCGGTAGGATCTTCTTCAATGATTTATTCATACGCAAGGGATTGTTCTTCGTCTTCACTCAAAATATCATCGCTTCTCGAATGTTGAGAGAAGATAAAGGATACCAAGAAAAACTAATGATTTTCCAAACAAGAGGAAACAGGGTAAGGCACAATTTTAGGTCTAGATAAAAACTCTTCTCTCGGTCTTAGAAAACGTCGCTTCTTTATTTGAAAGTATGTGCCAAAAGTCTCAATATGAAATTATTTTTGTTTGCTAGCGTGAGCCCCAGAATATTCTGGACCGGCCACGATCTGGTGTTGATAAAAATATGAGCACGATAGTGGCTTGAAATATTCATAGAACAAGCTTAGGTCATCGAAAAGATAGTCATCACAACTCTCAAGGGATGGTTGAAAATCGTCACGAGCACATTGTGACAAGTTATCTTCAAATGGACGAAATAAGTTTGTAACCATGTCATCATCAGGATGCCAAACAACTGAATCACGTGTGCACGAAGACTAGTCCTCTGAAGATGACCACTCAACCCCTTTTTTCTTGAGAGCTAGCTTCAAAGTCTTAAATGCAATGTTCAACAATAATGAAGCAACCCACATCCAATCTACGTCTCCCAAGATGTATGAAATCATCAATGTGTAGATCGTTCAGGTTAGAGAAGTCTTTCACAAAAGCATTTGCATCATTGGGATTAATCACTTCTTCATCTTCATGTGCAAGATGAAAACAAGGCTAAACGTCTTCATCTTCATCAAGCGGGAGCATGGATGCCAATGTATCCTTCTGCTCATCTAGATGTTGCACTTCATCAAGGTCTTCTTCTTCTTGGAAACTCTCTTCATGGATTTTATCTTTAACCAAGTCTTCATCATCAGAGAATTCACCATCCCGATCTTGATCTCTAACAAGTTTACAGACTTCTTCGGGCATAAAAAAGGATCACTCCTGAGATGGAAGGCCTTCCTAGTAGTCGTACCTTTTTGTCACAGCGTTACACAGTGAATTCACTCCAAAGTAGAAATGGAAACCTCCCATGCCATGTTCAGGGTAAGCTTCCTCTCATAAATTTGAAGGATAGCGCTGTACTCTTCCTTTCTTTGCACATAGAACTTGACCGTGAAGTCCTTATTCTGGGAATTTTCAAGTAATTGTTCACATAACTCATTGTCTTCCTGTATGTTTTACTTAAGGCACTCAAAACTTTCCTCACTACTATAATCCTAAATCTCTTATTCCTCAATTGTGCTTTCATAAGAATTTAGAAGAAGTGTTTCTTTCAAACCTTCAATAAGTTCTAAAACAAATGAACATCCACGGAGAACATCCTCAAGGTATTGAATAATATCTTCAAGCTTCTGACTTCTAGGGCCCCAATGATCGAGGAAGTCTCAGATAAGTATTATTGAAGAAGAAATAATTTTGGGGCTATAAGAATATCTGATCCAATATATTTTCCTTTCTTCAAGAGATAAGAGAAACGACCTCACAATCACATCTTCTTGTTCTATGCTGCAGTGTATGATGAATTCAACAAAATCGACAACTTGTGCAACAACCGAGAATGGATCACCGTCAAACTTATAGACACAAATCAACTGTTTCATCAGGAATTTATTTGGATACCAATAAATAGAATGAACATCCAAGGCTTTGTATACCTCATGAAAGTGCCACATAGACATCTTTCCATCACTTGGATAAATACTTCAATGGATTCTCCATATTAGATCAAGGTTCGTCAAAGGATGGAAAGGGGGAAATCAGGGAAGGGTGGGTTCTTGGAAGGTGGAGTCACCAAATGAGCTTCAAGAAGATCTCATCAAGGGTGGAAGGGGAACGTTCTTCAAGTGGAGTCACCATGAAAGCTAGGGGTAAAGGATTTGGGATCAAATCTTTCTAAAGTGTCGTGAGGGAACGAAAGAGGATTTAAAATCCTCCCCAATAATGACGCCAAACTGTTATCACACGAATTGTAGGTGGGGAAAATCCCAAACCAATCCAAAATATGGCGATAATGGTGGGAGAGTTTACCTAGTGTCACCTCAGATAAACCCTCATCTTGATAGAGTGAAGGATAAATATAACACAAGGGGGGAATCCCAAGTGACCCTAGGGGGGAAATGAGATGGAAAATGATACTTATGAATGGATGCCCATATAGTTCAAGTTTCTAAATGTAAAGTATCTTGGAAATGAGTCTCAATAGTGGTCAATGGTTGCCAAGAAGTTTGATTACCTACGGATGATGATGGTACTTTCCCAAGAGACAAGAAACACCAAGTATACAAGCTATATGTTAAGTGGACAAGCAATTTAAGATTTATGTCTCTATTTTCAGCAGTCAACAAAGATATACATCAGCAAAGAAATGATTATTAGAGATGCTAAACAAGATGCTAAAGTCAAGTAAATCATGCAAGAGATAAGCTATCAATCACTAGTATAACCCAAGTATGAAAGCATTAGACTTTATAAACAAACTAAGGTTGTTATAGACACGTATTGCAGAGATATAATTGCAAACTTATGACTGTATCAAACAAGTTGTTACAACATAAAAATCAGCCACCAAAAATCACAAGTAATTCACAAAAAAAATGTGTCGAGACTAGTAAGTTACAAGGGTAAATTATTAG
Organism: Picea glauca; assembly: GCA_000966675.3. NCBI lineage: Eukaryota > Viridiplantae > Streptophyta > Pinopsida > Pinales > Pinaceae > Picea > Picea glauca. The sequence goes on from JZKD02S1858786.1 coordinate 24,210, forward strand.
CAACTTTTGATGGTTGAATTGTGAGTTATTTAGAGATTTGTTTAGGGTTTTATACAACCCTAGTGGATGTAGATATAATGTTAAAACAACAACAATTAGTTCTAAGAGAAACAAGACGCCTTAAGAGCTCAAGGATGTGTTAAGCACATAGAATAATTTCCAATTTAGACGATCTCAAAATCCTGTGTTTTCACGTTTACCAATGCAAAGATTTATTTCTCCAATGTAATTCAGATTAATGTCTTTAACTATTGAGTTAAGGAGTCAATTAAAAATGAGCTAGCAATGTTATCTCCTTGGGGGTGTAAGACCTTTTACTCCCCAAGGCAAGCAAAACTAGCTAGGAAGTACTGGGAGGGTGTAATCCCTTTTACTTCTCCTAGTAAAACCTTATGGAACAATTATTCCAAGACACATATGATGGGCTTAGTGGGGTCGTATTCCCTTATACTCCCCAAGAAGTCTAGCAAATTAAAATTGTGACCAAGAAAAGAAACAATACAAGATCGATTCCTCACCTAGTCCAAGCATTAACAAGACAAACCTCTTCTTTTCTAAGATTAATCCACCACAATGCAAAAGAGTAGCTCCAAGAGAGATAATGCATTACTTCTTCCACCAATAGAAAAAAAAAAACTATAGCAAAAGCACAAGAGAGAGATATTTCCCAAATAGGGAAAAAAATTCAGCTAAAAGACTTCTCACAATGGGAGAGCTATGACAAAATGAGATAGAAATGATCTCTATTTATACAAAAACCTCTAATAACAGTTTTGTTGACGATAAAAATCGCAACGAGGATTTCCCCTGCAAAGTATTGCTAAAGCCTATTATTTATAAGCTAATGATATATATAATACTAGTAGGTGGGAAGCCCTTGTAGATTGGAGGATCATATCAGGTTCTTATTTGATATTTATGCTGTTGTTTGACATTGCCTACAAGGTTCTACATGATTGATGATGAAATCTTGGTTTTATTTGCGACTTAATGGCAGATGGATAATGCATGCTATGTGTGGGTTTCGTTGCTTTAAGCTCTAAATTTTATGTATGAATGAATTATATTCACGGTTATGGCATTGCTATTTAAGCCATGAATCATCACATGTTGTACCTGCACAAGACACATGTTAGTTATAACAAGAAATAACGACAATAGAAAAGAGACCTATGAAAAAATCTAAGGAGAATAAACTAAACTATGCTATACTATGCTAAACTATATGCATTTGAAATTTGAGAGGAATGATGTTAGTGGCTATACGATGTATTGAGTTATATGAAGGAAAATTTGATATGCGTTATGGTATGTTTGGCAATGGTTAATGTGATATAGGGTGGCGCACTTGGCAAGTAATGGACGATAGTTTTGATACATGGATTAATTGATGGTTGGCTGGCGTGTACTAAGTAATTGAATGAGTAGAGGATGGAAGTGATGTGCATTTACTGCACGTCACTCCATAACTCTCCCACTGGCCGTCACCCTAGCTTGGCTATTGTTCAATTGTTTTCGCTGTGGTTAATCTCTGATATTCAGGCGAGGAAGGAACTGCTTGACCAAGCTCACATTTTTAAGGCTATTTTATTACATGTATGTTTTTTTCGTCATCCATGGACTCGCTCTGGTTATGAAATAGATATTGTCTTGGTGATGTATTGGTCTATGTTTTTCTTAAGGCTGACAATTGTGTAAACTCATGGTGTTTCTATGGAATAGTTGTTTGTGTTTTATTCGTTGCAAGTGGAAAATTGATGGTTGAAGTCACGATTTCATTGATGATTCTGTGTGGTGGAAGCCATGAAGGCTCTCTGTTGTCTTATGGGTTTTGGTTGGAGAGTTTCATTCGGTCCAGACTTGCTGTCTGTCTCCACACAATTCTTGTAAACATACCTAGTCGTATTTGGTGTTATGGGGTTGGTGTGTTTGATTTTGAACCACCTTGGGTCATTGCATATCGTTTTCACTTGGTTGTGGGCTCGTTTATGTTATTGGTGTCTGCGCAGTTGGTTATGATGCCTATTATGACAAGAGGCTTGCTTTAGGGTTGGTTTCTATTTCATGGCTCCACTTTTATATTAGAATTATTCAGTTTTTGGGGAAAACCACGAGGGTTATGCCCTGCGTGTTCTCAGTGTTATCACTGGCCAGTAAGAAGATGTTATTCCTCTATTCATAATCTCTCCCACCTGGTGTGAACTGTCACCCTGTCTTGCAAGCTATCGGTGATATGGCCTGTGTGTCCACCGTGTTATCTTGAAGGGTTCTCATCGGTTATTGATGTGGTTGACTCCAGTCTCCCTGTGTTGGTTCCACCGAGAGAACCCTTTATTACTTAGAGCCCACCCTTGATTATTCAAAGCCGATTTTGATAAATGAACCAATTATTCTGGTTGGGTATATTGTTGACTTTTATGAGTTGGTGGAGTAGCGTCGACAGTGGTTGATTATTGTCT
>JZKD02S1858786.1:28644-40948 GCA_000966675.3 Picea glauca
CCGAGGCCCACCATTCACCTGACAAAGGAAAATCCACTGCTGCCCCTTCCTCACCCTCTGATGGCTCCGATAAATCCGTATCCTCCCAGATGCATTTGAGGGATGAGTGCGTTCATGTGATCAGTGAGATTAGGCCTAAAGGCTCAACACAACCTAAGGCAAATTCAGAGAGATCAAAAGGTGACAGTAGAAACAAGGGAAAGATTGCATCTCATAGTGGAAAATATGAATTTTAAGTTTTTTTTTTTTATTATTTATAAATTGATTATGACAGTTGACTTATGAAAATTTGGACAACACATTATTTTTGGATATATGAATAATATATTTTGGAAATAATTTCAAAAATCATTGAGATAAATTGTCAAATATGAATATGATGATGGGAGTCACAAGGAGGGATGTTTTGTTTAATTAACTAATTGTGTTATGATTTTTAAAGGCCAAAGGGAGTCAAAAGGGGTCCCACCTACTAGTTATTATTTATTTAAAAACCCTTATTATGATTATTACTTTTCCCCTAACTAAAAAGTTGGTTGAGTTTTAGTTAACTTATCTAATGAAGTAGTTCAACTACTTCAACTAATTCTAAATTGCTTAAAGGCAAAAGGAAAGGGAGGAACAAGAGGAGAATAAAAGGAGAAGCATACTAAGGTTTGCTCTTGAGTTTTTGTTGAGATAATTCAATTTTCATTCATTCCTTAATTCATTAGAAGCCTAATTCTTTTTTATGATGGCAAGGTCCTATTGTAGAAAGCAAGATTCAGGGTTGAATTACATCATTCAGACACTTGTTTTTCAGAGGTGCTGATCTATATTTTATAGTCTGTGTAGACTTGTCTGTTTGTGACCTAGTTTTCATGACTGACAAAGGCTATTGTGCAGAGTCTAGTGGGCAACAATCTATGTCAAGCTGATCCAACTTTTCAAGTTCAGTTTTTTTTGTTTTGTTTTGTCAGGAGTACTTTTGTATGTTTTATCGAGGACGTCTAAGTTTGACTTTGGTCCAGAAATTCCTCAGGAAATTTTGTAAAGATAATGATTCTTTGATTAATTGGAATGAAATAAAGGATTGCTTTATGTCTCATCTGTTTTGATTATTGACTTGGTGTTTTTACTTCTGTCTCTATCTTTATTTCAACATATGATATATTTAGAAAATTACATAAAAAATGATTTTTTCAGCAAGATTTTAATTATAAAAAAACAACCTAAGCACTCGTAAACAATACTTGTGAGTTAGGATATCAATTTTGATGGCTATAAACATAGGGTGATATTCCCGTCTATCTTGATTTAGCCAAGCAGGATCTGAAAATGTTTGAGTAAGATCATTTCATATCTTTTCCTCAACATTTATTTGGCGACCATACTGGGGAGATATTCAATATCTCTCTGGTTAATTTTTATGCTTGATTAGAATCGAATACATCTATTTTTATGATATTGATTCTTTGACTGTTTTATTTCTTAATGACTGTGCTTGTTGCAAGGCAACCCAATATTGATCCCAGTCTTCAAGATCAGACCAACATTGCTTTGAATTTGTTCAACACCATTTTAGACACTGCCAATACTCGTGCTGCGATTAATCATTCATGGGTAGCAATTGAACGAGATATTAGTGCCCAAGAACGTTGGGAATCTAGACTTAGACAGCCTAGTAATCAACAATAACTTTCTTGTTCCTTAAATTTTGACCTTACTTTCATGTCCTTAGAATCTCGTGTTTCTAGAAGAAGAAGAGGCTTATCACCTAAAATTAATCCTATTGCTGAAATAGGAACAAGGAGCGTTTTGTTATCAACCCAACAAAGTGCTCTAAGGAGAACTTTGTTTGATTCGTCTAGTTCGTCTTTCTCTCATTCACCTGTCATCGACAAGATGACATCTAGTGGTGGCTCTGGGGGAACTGGAAGTGCTTCCTCCTCTCATTCTTCAACTTCGTCAGTGATTGGTAGCTTATATAGCCACCATATCCCTGTCCAATCTACAACAAATCCCACCAAAGTCATTAAAAAGTATGGGTTTTTTTAGTTTGAAGAAGACACCACAACCACGTCATGGCATATGTCCTCTCCTCTTAACCTAACACTTGCTACTCGTCCACTTCCTAAGTTCAAAGAGCATCTCCCTAGGTTTTCGGGAAATAACACTGTCACTACAAACGAACACCTGGTGGCATTTTCTAATACTTGTCACAACATAGGAGCAAATGACAACGATACTTGCATGCACTTATTCGTCAATTCCTTGGAAGGAAAGGTTGCGACCGATTTCTTTGACCTTCCTCCTAAGATTCTATCCACTTGGGAGGAGTTAGTCTATTGGTTCAGATCCACCTATGGGAAATATAAAAGCCCAGCTAAGCAATTACAGGGGTATAATAACATTGCCTATAAGGATGGTGAAACCATCAAGTCCTTCAACTTGTTTTTCGGTAAGCTATACAATCAAATCTCTGAACTCATTCGACCTCAGAACCAAGCCGCTTTCATACATTACTACAATGCATTACCTTCCCCCTATCGTCATAGGCTTGAGGAAAAAGCCATTGATAACCTCAGTTCCGCTCTGCATACTTGTTTAGAGTATGAAGAACAACTTGAAAGAACCGGTCTTCCCTAAGGAGAAATGGTTAAACAGGAAGACATGTCCACCCTCTTACAATTAGTACAAGATATGAATAATCATATGATAGTGTATGAGCGAAAGGGAAATGTCTCCCCTCTAACCCCTAGAGCTTCATCCTCTTCTGCACCCCCCTTTAGAAATCCAATTGAAAATAATTTTCAGCCTAAAGCTATCTTACCTCGAAGTTGGTGTAACTTTTGCGAGGAACACCACGAGGAAGCAACATGTGAGGTAAGGAAGAGTGTCAGAGATAAGATATTTGGTAAAAGGCCAGAAACTACCATCACTGTCTTAGATTTTGCAGAGCCAGAGGATGTCATGATCATCAATAATAGGAACAAATCCTACGCTCCCAAAGGCAAATATGATCCTCCCTGGAATTCTTCTAACGCAATCTCATCATCACCAGCTGCTACGGTTCGGGTTCCTAAGGTTCCTGACAGTCATGGAACAATTTCCCCTCTCCCCTCTTCCAAATACAATATTTTGAATTAGTCGACCAACATCAAAGCATATGCCAGCCTTCTGGACATGGTTGTCATCCCTGAACAACAGAAGCATATAAAAAAAATCATGGAAGGAAAGGCTTCCATTGTAGCCAACCTCTTTGAAGAGGTGAATGAAGAGGATTCGTCTGTAAATAAAGTAGGTGTACACAACTTTAGATACCTTGTAAAAAATCCCCCTTTTTGTTTTTTTGTAAAGATTATGGATAAGATCGCCCATTGTTGCCTCATTGATGGCGGTTCGGGCCCAACTATGATGTCGAAGATTATTATGGAAGAGCTAGGATTGTCTTGTACAAATGAAAACGCCAGGAGCATACTCTCTTATAATAGTCTACAACAAAAAACCATAGGCGAGATTAAAGATGTGACCTTAGTTTTGTGTGCACACCCTGAAATAAGGACAACCCTTAACATTCAGGTAATTGACATGCCAGTAAGCAATTACTCAATCATCTTGGGAAGAGATTGGCAAGCTTTGATGGGTGGATACCTCTCACTCGACGAGACACACTTGTCCATTCCTTGGAATGGAAAAAACATTATAGTCCTTAGAGAGGGAAGGATTTCACCTTACATAGAAAGTGTTCCACAACCTAATGTGAACTATATTGAAGAGGACCTAGGGGTGTTTTACATATTTGTTGAGGAAGATAATATCCCCTTGGAACAGATTGATTTAGATGATGGTATGTGGCACATGCACTTCGATGGTTCGTTCTCTAGTGAAGGTAACAGAGCTGGCATAATCTTATACTCTCCTGTCAGGAAGATTCATAATTTTTCTTACAGGTTGGAGTTTTCTTGCACAAACAATGTCACTAAATTCAAAGCTTTATTATTAGGCATTGAAAACGCCTATAACCTTGGCAGTGGTCACCTTTCATTTTTTGGAGATTCCGAGCTTGTTGTGAACCTCGTACGTAAGATATACTCTCCTAACAACAATTTGTTGAAACGATATACCCAAACTGTTTGGGCACTTATATTGAACCTATTATCTTTCAACATCACTCATGTTAAGAGGGAATTGAACTCAATGGCTGATCAGTTAGTTGTTTTTGCAACCTCTCCTAATCAAAACATTCTGCCACATAGACATGATTGTACTTTTCAATCTCTATATCGTCCACATATTCCTGACAATATAGAATCTTGGTAGGTCTTCCCTAGCGATGAGAGCATCTGTGCTTTCATTCAAAATGAACCCTATAAGCCTAAGGAAATCATATCCATAGAAGATAACAAGATTCCTAAAGGCTTGAATCCTCTAAAGAGTTCATTTTCATCGAGTGATGTAGGTAATAAAGAGAAACATAAAGAAGAGGAGTCGAAAAGGAAGGCGGGTGAAACCATCTCCTTGAACATTGGGACACCCGAGTCTCCAAAGAATGTTAAAATAGGTGCCCAATGTTCTGATGAAGAGAAAATGAAGTTTGTCGAGCTACTTGGTGAATTTCAAGATGTTTTTGCTTGGTCTTATGAGGATCTTCATGGTTTTGATCCTGGTCTTATACAACATGCCATTCCCATCAAGGGAGGCACAAAACCAGTTAGGCAAAAACAAATACCTATCAACCTTGCACTGGAAGAAACTATTTGAAAGGAGTTGGAAAAACTCTTGAAGGTTGGAATCATCTTTCCTGTCAAGTATTATGAATGGGTTTCCAATTTGGTTCCTGTTTGGAAAACAACTGGTCAGATCAGATTATGTGTTGATTTTCATGCATTAAATCGGGCTAGTATAAAAGATCATTTTCCTCTCCTTAACATGGAAATGATTTTACAACAAGTTGCAGAGTCACAAATGATGTCCTTACTTGATGGTTTTTTCGGTTACAATCAAATCAAGGTAAAAAGGCCAGATAAATATAAAACCACCTTTATTACTCATTGGGGTACCTTTGCTTACGAGCGTATGCCTTTTGGCTTATCTAATGCAGGTGTCATTTTTCAAAGAGCTATGCAAGCAACTTTTGACGATTTGATCAGTAAGATCATTCGGATCTACCTTGACGACTTAACGGTGTACTCTAAAATCCGATCAGATCATTTTGGTCATCTGAAAAGAGTTCTCATGCGATGTAGGAAACTTGGCATCTCTCTAAATCCTTCTAAGTCCATTTTCCGCGTTACCAAGGGCAAGCTCCTTGGACACATTGTCTCTTATTTAGGAATAAGCATTGATCCTGGAAGGATTGCTTCTATCCTTAATTTGCCTGCTCCCACTTCCAAGAAGGAGGTTCAAGATTTTATGGGGGTTATTAACTTAGTCCGTAGGCTTGTTCCAGATTTTACTATGATGGTCAAATCAATTCATAATCTGCTTAAGCAAGATCGTTCTTTCTCTTGGAAAAATGATGTCGAAAATGATTTTGTAGGAATCAAGAAAGCAATCAGCTCCGCACTGGTTGATCTAAAAATGAAGAAGACTTGTATTTCTTGAAAATATTTGCAAGATTTAATTCATGTGTTAAAATGAAAATGGATCAATTTTGAAACACAACTTTTATAGAAATTACTCATTCAAGATGCATATAAATAACAACAATAAACAGTGAATAGAAAACACATAACACAACAAATGATAAAGGAGTTCACCCCTCTCTTAGGCTACATCTCCTGGTCCAACTTCCAATGGATCTTTTGTATTATTTGCTCAAAGTGCTCAAATATGTGCTTTAAAATGCTCAAAATGCCAAATAGATGGCTCCAATGGCTTCAGAACGTCCAAAAATCCCTAGTTGGGCTTTTTCGGCACCTCGTTTGGCCAAAAATTGAAGAAGATAGGCTTCCTGGAAGTTCCCCTTCAAACTTGCTATCTCTGGATCACCAAAATGCACCCTTGCCTCCTCACCCTAGCCCCCACGTGCATAAATGTGGAAAGACCCAACACCGGGTGCAACCGCACAACTGGTACAAACTATAGGATGATTACGCACTAGCCCTTAACCGCCAAGGTCCGTGGTCACAAGGGTCACCATGTGACCTCGCGCTAATACAAAAAGGGCTGAGACCCAAAGCAAATAGCTATGCGCCAAGTGTCGGCGAATGGGGCGTTAACCGTTTAAACTCCCGCGTGTTTGTATAGAGGTCAGGTCATATACAATAACAATATAATCGTGGCTTAACCGTTTGAAATGTGAATTCACGCGCATTTAATCCACCGTTCATATGTATTACCAATATAACCGTGGGATGGGGCTAAGCCCCAGCCCGACCCCTCGCCGAAATGAACACAATTCAAACTTAAATATTTTTTAAACCATATATATAATAAGCAACACGTTATGGCACGTTGGTTGGTGGACTTTGCAAAGACTTTGCATGCAGGTGGAGGTCGCGGGGTCGAGTCCGGTGGACTCCATATAAATTTTATACAACCAACCAATAACAAGGTGCCACATGGCAGCCCATGTCTGGGCCACGTGGCACCAAACCATTCGCCATGATAATGCCATGTGTCATCATCCCATTCACTGCAAACAAGCCACGTCATACGCAAACTGTCCACACGGTTGCCTGCCACGTGTCGTACGGTCTTCCACGTCAGCATCCGTACAGACTATACGGATTGTATAGTGAGCACATTTTTGTTTTTGCCTGTTGGTCGTTTTGAACAGAACGTGATATCTCTCTCATCCGACGTCCGTTTGAACCCAAACAAGTTACGTTGGGTTCATGACGACAAGGCCTACACTCCTGTTTGATTTGAAGCGATTCCGAGCACTTTGAATTTTGGGCAAAATTTGATCCCCTGGATCATTGGTTTTGGCGAAGCTAGAATTTTAGAAGGAATTCACAATATATACAAATGCTATTGAGGAAGAAGTCTTTGTTGCCCTCATGCAAAATGATGACCAAGGTAATGAAAAAATAGTGGCTTACATGAGTCAAAGTTTTTCTGATGATGAATTTAAATATTCTTTTATTGAGAAACATGCTTTCACTCTTGTTAAAGATGTTGAGAAGTTTCACCACTTCATCTTAGGTAAGTGTACATTGGTAAAGGTCCCTTTACCTGCTGTCAAGTTTTTTCTCTCACAGACTTATCTTTCAGGGAAGCTTGCACAATGGCTTGCTAAGATCCAAGAGCATGATTTGAATATCATGAATTCTACCACTATCAGGGGACGTGACTTATCCCTTCACTTAGCTCAACATGCTGAGAATAGTGAAGAAATTGATGAAGAGGACAATTCCCTATCACCTCTCTTTTACATTAATAACTAGATCCTCCCTGTGTCTGAACATCCTTGGTATAAGAATTTAATTTACTATTTACAAAACCAAAGATGTCTAGACAACTTAGACACTCATCAAAGGAGAAGGCTCTGTCTTGAGTCCATAAGATACGTCATTATAGGATACTTCTTGTTTTGAAGATATGCTGATGGTGTGTTGCTTCGTTGTGTAAAAAATGAAGACACACAAAAACTGTTGCAAGAAACTCATGGTTCTTCAAATTCTGTCATTCATGTAGGGCGCCATTTTTCTGCTAAAACCATTGCTTTCAAGTTTATCAGGAAAGGATACTATTTGCCTTCAATCTTTCGTAATTCTTATGTTTTTTCGAGGTCTTGTGACAAGTGCCAAAAGTTTGTTGGGAAAGAACGCCTTTCAACAATGTCATTACAACCTGTCCTCCCAGACTTTCCCTTTTCAAAGTGGGGATTGGATTTTATCGGTTCTATTAATCCTCCATCTTCAGTAGGGAAAGTTTTTATTTTTACAGCCACAAACTATTTCACAAAATGGGCTGAAGATATCCCACTTAAGCATTCAACGGACGATCAGATAATTTCTTTCCTTGAAAATAACATATTTTCCAGATTTGGTCTCCCATTGGAAATTATTACAAGCAATGGTACCGCTTTCATTTATGCTAATATGACCCAATTTTTAGCTAAGTTGGGGGTTAAACATTTCAACTCATCAGCTTATTATCCCCAAGGGAATGGGAAGGTCGAGTCTACCAACAAAAATCTGGTGAGAATCGTCAAAAGGCTCATCGAAGATAAGCCTGGTTAATGGCACACTCTCCTCACTTACGCCCTTTGGGTAGATCGAACTACCGCCAAGGTAAGCACTGGTTGCACTCCTTTCCAACTTGTGTATGGTCAAGAAGCCATCCTGCCTACTGAGATGGAACTCTCTTCGTTAAGTCTAATGCTACATATTGAAGAATTAAATTCTTCTCACATTTCACAAAGGATAAATGCACTCCTAGATTTAGAGGAGAAAAGGTTGTTTGCCTTGGATAATATAAAGAAGAGACAACATAATGTTAAGAAGTATTTTAACAAGAGTGTCCAAACTGTCAAATTTAACATCAATGAGAAGGTATCGATGTGGGATTCAACACACACTGATAGGGGAAGACATTCAAAGTTTCAAAAACTATGGTTAGGTCCTTTCAAAATCGCTTTTGTCTTGGGTACTAATTCTTACATCCTAAAATATTTACAGGAGTGATTATTCTCTTACAACACTAACGGTTCTCATTTGAAACATTACGTGGAACCAACTTGAAAAGATTTAACGTTGTTTGGATTTTTTGTATATTAGTAGTCTAGCTCTGCTTTCATTTTTTCCACTGCTTTTCATTTCTGCTTTACAGTAGTTTGATTTCTTCTTTCTGTTTTTAACAATTTCCTGTTTCTTTTACATTTCCGTCGCTTTAATTTTTGTTGTTTTAAATTTTGCAATTCTAATTATGTCATGATTTTTATTGCTTTTTCGTCTTTTAGTTGATTTTGGTCAAGAGTAAAATGTTGGATCAGTTCTACCACACTGACACTCCTGCAAGATATTGTTAGTCAATCACAATCAAGCTTACACAACTGTTATGATGTTCCCCCTTAAAGCAACTGAATTTGTTATCTGCTTTCATTGCTGTCTTATAAAGAAATTGGTTATCTCTCGCTTCTGCTTTCCAATTCTTCATCCATTTGAGAGTTTAAAAGAGAAAGTCCATAAAATTTTCTCCTTGAAGTAAAGAGCAGGTTCCAGTTGAATGATTATGCATACAGGGATAAACCCCCTCATACTTAAGATTTTTCATAAGTTATTCCCAAATTCCTGGTCATTTTTCCATTAAATCCGCTCACTTCCCCCTGTTGCATAATCATCTTGGTTATATATTCTTGATATGTTGTTCTTGGTCTGTGAAACCATGTGTTCTGAGTTCTAAATCTGTTGAAAACAAACTTCCCTGTGGAGTTTCCAGTTTGTTGACGATAAAAATCGCAACGAGGATTTCACTTGCAAAGTATTGCTAAAGCCTATTATTTATAAGCTAATGATATATATAATACTAGTAGGTGGGACCCCCTTGTAGATTGGAGGACCATATCAAGTTCTTATTTGATATTTATGCTGTTGTTCGACACTACTTACAAGGTTCTACATGATTGATGATGAAATCTTGGTTTTATTTGCGACTTAATGGCAGATGGATAATGCATGCTATGTGTGGGTTTCATTGCTTTAAGCTCTAAATTTTATGTTCATGGTTATGGAATTGTTATTTTAGCCATGAATCGTCACATGTTGTACCTGCACAAGATACATGTTAGTTATAACAAGAAATAAGAGCAATAGAAAAGAGACCTGTGAAAAAATATAAGGAGAAGAAACTAAACTATGCTATACTATGATACCCTATGTGCATTTGAAATTTGAGAGGAATGATGTTAGTCCTAACTAACAATGTTAGTGGCTATACAATGTATTGAGTTATATGAAGGCACATTTGATATGCGTTATGGTATGTTTGGCAATGGTTAATGTGATATAGGGTGACACACTTGGCAAGTAATGGATGATAGTTTCGATGCATGGATTAATTGATGGTTGGATGGCATGTACTAAGTAATTGAATGAGTAGAGGAGGGAAGTGACGTGCATTTATTGCACGTCACTCCATACCTCTCCCACTGGCCATCACCCTAGCTTGTCTAATGTTCAATTGTTTTCGCTGTGGTTAAGCTCCGATATTCAGGCGAGGAAGGAACTGCTCGACCAAGCTCGCATTTTTAAGGCTATTTGATTACAGGTATGTTTTTTTCGCCATCCATGAACTCGCTCTGGTTATGAAATAGATATTGGCTCGGTGATGTATTGGTCTATGTTTTTCTTAAGGCTGGCAACTGTGTAAACTCATGGTGTTTCTCTAGAATAGTTGTTTGTGTGTTATTCGTTGCAAGTGGAAAATTGATGGTTGAAGTCACGATTTCATTGATGATTCCGTGTGGTGGAAGCCACAAAGGCTCTTTGTTGTCTTATGGGTTTTGGTTGGAGGGTTTCATTCGGTCCAGACTTTCTATCCATCTCCACATAGTTCTTGTAAACATACCCAGTCATATTTGGTGTTATGGGGTTGTTGTGTTTGATTTTGAACCAACTTGGGTCACTGCATACCGTTTTCACCTGGTTGTGGGATCGTTTATGTTATTGGTGTCTGCACAATTGGTTATGATGGTTATTATGCCAAGAGGTTTGCTTTAGGGTTGGTTGCCATTTCAGGGCTCCACTTTTATATCAACATTATTCAATTTTTGGGGAAAACCACGAGGGTTATGCCCTGCGTGTTCTCGGTGTTATCACTGGCCAGTAAGAAGCCTATGTTCCTTTGTTCATAATTTCTCCCACCTAGTGGGAACTGTCACCCTATCTTGCAAGCTATTGGTGATATGTCATGTGTGTCCACCATGTTGTCTCGAAGGGTTCTCATTTGTTGTTGATGTGGTCGACTCTAGTCTCCCTGTGTTGGTTCGACCGAGTGAACCCTTGATTACTTAGAGCCCACCCTTGATTATTCAAAGCTCGATTTTGATAAATGAATCAGTTATTCCAGTTGGGTATATTGTTGACTGTTATGAGTTGGTGGAGTAGCGTTGACAATGGTTGATTATTGACTCATCTCTGTTAAATAACATTGACAATGGTTTTTATTATTGGTATATAGTCGTTGCATTATTTATTATGACAATTGAATTGATAGCTCAAAATTGTTTAATTGGTTGATTTGAGAAATGGAAATGGACACAGAGTCGTTGCCTCTTCTGTTGTAACAGTTGGATTGTTAACTCAACATTATTTTATGGTTTGATCATGTCACAACGATGCTTCTTGCGTTATGCGTTGGTCTGTGTGTGTTTCCTACAACATGGTATAAGTTGAAATGATGGTTGTTGTTACTGTGTGTTTAAATTGCTCGATCGAGATCATTGCAATTGAAAGGATTGATAGTTGTGACTTGGCTATCTGTTGTGTATGTTTTATGGATATCGTGCATCGTATCAGAGATGGGCACGAGTTTTATAATAGTATGGTTGCATTGCAATTTAATTGATAAGTTGGTTAGAGGATTGAAATCGGGCACATTTTTAAAAGAACTTGTGTCTGTGTTTGATTTGAGGACATAATTCATGGACAATGGTTGATGTTTTGATGATGAACATAGTGGAAACAAGTGACCGTGTGTTCATTTGGAATTTGTTTTAAATATTAAATGGGACAAATGAGAGGAAACAAAATTCTTATACAGATTGTTTTGGAAGGCATATTATTTTGAGTATGATGACACTGTGTTAAAGATTTAAATGTGAATAGTGAGCAAGTTAACACACAGTAATTGTTTAATTGATCACAATAATTATTAGGCTAGTGTTGGATTGTTTGCATTAAATACAAAATTGTTTGATGGATTACTTAATTGATTTTATGAACAATATCCTCTCTTTTCCCCTACCATTACTTCACTTTTCACTAATTACAATCCCCTCGCCTTTCCATATTCATTATCCACTCCCTGTTCCTAAAATTTAATTACAGTTAAAAGGGACTATGTATTGTAACAATTTAAGATCACAGGGATGGATTACAGTGATATGTTCTTTGGTTTACATTATAGTTGGTTGTTTGTTGTCTGTGAGCAGTAATCATGATCTTTTCCCCCTCATTTTAACATTTTACGCTCAATACAACCCCTCACATATCCTAGAACCTTTATTCACCCCCTGCTCATTGATAACGATTAAACAAATTGTATGGATTGGATTGCATGAGTCTGATATGTTGTTGAGCCAAAATTTATTTCATATTTTAAAAGGAGTTGTCATGTATGGTTGTTAAAGAAACTATTTGCTAATCAATTATGC
>JZKD02S1858797.1:0-22875 GCA_000966675.3 Picea glauca
CACACTTAGGAGGATGACATGATGCCCTAGTAAGTTGATCTCCCTTTAGGATGAGTTTCCACTAGGTGGTTCTATGAAAGTTCATCATCCATTCCCTCCATGCTTTCCATTTTCCATCATTATTCCTCTCATCTTCCCCCCACCTTGGTTCAGGCATTTGGTTTGCCAAACTATAAAGGGTTGTACCTTCCCTTGTGGGAAGAAGGGGCTTAAGGCCCAGAGGGTAAATGCAACTAGAAAGATTTAAAATCCAAGATGAAACCTTTGAGATGCTTCACCTAGGGATTCCCAAGAAAGCAATAAAAATATTCTCAGTAAGAAAAGGGAACCCATAAGATAAATTAAAACTCAAGGTACTAGTTGGTGGATGTGAAGTCTCATCATGAGATGACCTATTAAGACCATGGTCATGTAGTGGTATGACACTGCCATTTATCTAGTCACCAAACTAGGGTAGTGGCTCTTGGTGGCATAGCCAAGAGAAACGAGGTCGCATCATGAGCCAACCTTCTCATCTCCTTGAAATTCTTGTGGGTAACATTGTCACCTCTGGTCACCAAGCTAGGATAGTGTCCTCAATTCTTCCCTTGAAGCATGAAAGAAAAATATGAAAAGAAATAAAAATAAGAATAAAAGGCATTGAATGGGATAGGAAACAATTGCATCCATGATAAGGTGCAGCTCACCCTCTACAGAGGCACCCATAGGTAAGACCTACATTTCCCTGTTATCACTACACCCTATGACCAAACACTTCTCATGTCACCTCACACACACTTACATGACCTAGATTTGATCTCACCTAGGAAACACCCCAAACTTAAGGAGGATTATCCCAATAGAACATCTTGAGACCCTCTTCAAACCTGACTTTTTAAATTGCATAACGTCTTTGAGAATTTGTTTGGGTAAAGGGGGGTTTCATGCACATGTTTGTGTAATTTGATTATTAGATTTGATTGGCATTGCTATGATCTATGTTGGCACAAGGGCAAAACCAGGCTTCAATGCTACAACAGTGCACCAACAAAAACCTAACTACCGACCCTTTCAGCAACACCTACGAAGTAGATGAAGTCTCACCCGAGGTAGAGGTAGGGGTGGTTGCGAGACTCAGGTGTCTGCAACCTTAGTTGGGACATAGATATGTTATTATGATACTTAACGGGGCAGTTAGAAACATATGTTTGTTATTATACAACCAATATCTAGTTCGCAGAGAAGACAGAGCATCGTAGCGTTCACATAGATCTAATGTATTTAAGCACTTAGCAAAGGTAAATAGATCAGATATAGAAGATCAAGCACTAAGAACATTCATAGAAGTTAGATCTAACATTCTTACACGTCATTAGCACAAAGCATGAACATATTCATCTATCTCTATCCAAGCATTTAGCAAGAGAGTCATAAACACATTAAGACAAGCACATAGCATAACGACACAGTATTTACGTGGTTCACACCCACCCTGGGGATACATCCACCAAGTCTTCTTCTTTATTGTGTTCAGTCAATCAGTTACAAGCATAGAGCCTCACAAACCTTACTCCACACAGGACAGAAGATCTGCGCAGCTCGCTAGATCCTTCTTTCTTGCGTTATAGCACTAAGCCTTCCACAATTTTCTAAAAGGACCTGCACTTAGCTCTGCAAGTCTCTTGAGGTCATGCACAAAGCACTTACAGACTCTACTTGCACTTAGCATACATTCACATCACATAGATGCACCACCTTCTATCTAGCCTAAGAATCTATTTATATATTACAAAATAGGCCTAAACATGGGAAAACCCATGGGTCGACATCCCATTCTCGTTACATATTCTCACATCCCAAAAAGGACCTAAAAGGGGTTGAGATCCCATGATATCTGCTTCATCTTACGCTCCTTCTTCGACTAGTTGTCGAAGTCCAAAAATAGGTCAAACTTGACCATATATCAACAAAACCTGGTCAAGGGCCAACAGGCCCGTGCCACTTACCTGTGGCTCATCCTGAGTCACTCTGATGTAGGAAGGTTTGCTTCGAACGCTTCGAGCTTGTCTCGAACTGCTTTGACTCACTGTTGTGCTATGCACTCTTTTTCAAAAAATTCTTGAATGACTGCATCATTCACAGGTCCTTCCAGACGTTGTTCTGCCGTGGTGCTAACTTGCTCCAGTTCTGCTCCCAAGCCTTCTACGTCTATAAACAACTGATAGGCCTTATATTTTATCGGTTGGAGTTTCCAAGTTATCTCCATAACTCTACTCTAGATATTATGGATTTGTTTCTGGGTGGTTCGCTACTCTTGGGATCTATTCATTCTCTCCACAGCTGACATAGACTTCAGCTGCACCTGTAGTGTTTCTACGTGCTACTTCGCTTCCTGGAGCTGCGACTCCAGTGCCTGCAACTCTGGGTTTTCGGTAAGTTTCTCATATATCTGGGCACTATGATCAGTGAATTGCTTGCATTCTAATGTAAGGGCTTTCAGTATGTCAACTGCGCTGCGGGAAGTGACTTCTCGTTGGTCTCTTACCTCCTATGGAGTCTCTAGTCTAGTGCATAGCTCTAAATATGCTATGCACTATTGGAGCTGCTGGATCACTTCTTCAAGTTGTGCTACTTGCTTCGTGACTTGATCCTCTACCTTTACTTCTACGACGGTCACAGAGAGAAGTGCTTTGTTGACTATTTCTTTTACTTTGAGTTGCTCCATGAGAAACTGGTCCTTGGATTTCTGCATTTGGGCCTTTTATTCATCTAACTTTTATTGGAGAGCACTCTTTTCCTGTTCATCAGCTCGATGTTGTTCTACAAGTGATCCCCGTACTTGTACCAAAGCCTGGGTGTCTTGCGTTATTTCCTCTTGGGCTCGTCGAAGACGAACTTCGACTGTATCAACTATTCAGTGGAGTTGAGCTGGCTCATCTCCTAGTTCTGGTGTTTGTAATGGTAGAGGCGCAGTGGGATAAATAGGTAACTCAACAGTGGGTCGCTTGCAACGGGTATGAGGTATTCATTAACTCAGTTCTGTCCGTTATGGCGTGATCTCAATGGTCATATGGTGAGTTGGCTGGCCATAAATGGTTTTCTATCCATTTGGAGCATTGATATAACGGTTATAACGTTACCCAACGGCTATATTGCTTTGCCATGGTGAATTTCCATGTGTCGTTGTTCTGATATCCCTTCTATGAGGTTCACTCTGGGACTTTCTGTAACCTTTCAATCTTAGCTCTCTTCTTACTTAGATTTCTATCCTTCTTCCTAGTGAGCTTCATCTCAGTATGCATTTTTCCATTCTAATTCTTATCTTCTCTTAACATGGTTACTTCGCGCTGTTGGAAATATTTCCTAGGATTCAGGGGTAGTACCTCTTCTTTGTCTGGGAGAAGTACTTCAATCTTTTTTTGGTCTTCTAGTGTTCTTGTAGCTTCAACATCTAGGTCTCTAGTGTTAAATAGCTTCGATCCATTCTCTTGTTCTGCAATCAAGTGTGTGATCCTTCTAGTCATGAATTATTTTAACCCCTGCTTAGGTTGTTCTAACAATGCTTCTTCTTCTTAATTCTAGCCTGGTCTCTTTCAATACAAGGGCTAGCTAGTAATATGGTAAATGAGGCGATGTCTTCAATAAATTTAATAATCTCAAAATCTTCTTCTGTCAAAGTTCCATTGGTATTCATAGGTATCTGAGTGATCTTCCCACATAGGTTTACCATTTTTCCTTTGAATAATCTTATTCCTCCTAATGAAGGAATCATAGTAGGCTTCCCTATAGCTTCCCAATTTCTCTCTGTCATGATATTCACCCGTGTTTCCTCATCCAGAACAAAGTCAATGTCGAAGTCTCTTATTCTTGCTTTGATGCATTCTTTTTCTTTGAATATCCCTGATAAGATGATATGTCGGTGGTCATTCAGGGTTTATTTCATCTGTAACGATACTTTCTCTGATTCTTTCTGGGATTCTACCATTCCTGGATTTGTCTTAGGGTATTCCTGGTTCAGATTGATTCTTTCAACTTTAACAATCATTCTAGGGAAATCCAACACTTCATGGTCTGTAGCTTTGCAACAAAGACAACTAGGTCTTCTTCCAAGGAATTCCTTAGCAAGATGTCCTGGTCTTCTGCAACTGTAATAGAGGCTTAATCCTCTCTTTATTTTAAATGATCCCCATCTTCTCATGTACTGTGCGCTAGGATCATAGGAGCTAACCTGCAACAAATTATCTCTAGGATCCTGCATCCATTTGTTAGTCCAAACATTCTTTCTATGCATAGGTATAACATAGCCTTCACTATTCTTGTTAGATATATCAATATCAAATCTTCCTTCATCTATCAATACCCTAGTTTTCGAACTAGGATAGACTCTATTAAGCATACATAGATCCATACTCTAGAAACCAAAATTTCCACTTATCTTACTTCCACAGAGCACAAAGCTTTCAGATCTAAAAATTTTCAATATTCTTACCTTTATCAGAGCACAGAACTTTCAAATATTACCTCTTTTAATTAGAAAATCTCACTTTTACCTTTCTTAGAGAACAAATCTTTCAAATCTTGCTTCTTTCCTTCAGATCTGACTTCTTTTCTTCAGATCAGGCTTCCTTATTTTAGCACATAGTTTTATAAATCAAGTAGAATACCGCACACTAGAGTGACAGATATATGCACAGATCTTTCATGACTTCAGGATGAATCTTTGCACAAATATCCTTCTTTCTCAGTTCCTAGCAATCACAGTTTCAGGTCCCGACAACAGAACCATTTGTTGGCACAAGGGCAGACCTAGGGTTCAATGCTACAACATCTCACCAACAAAACCCTAACTACCGACCCTTTTGACAACACCTGTGAAGAAGATGAAGCCTCACCCGAGGTAGAGGTAGGGGTGGTTGTGAGACTCAGGTGTCTGCAACCTTAGCTGGGACACATATCTATGATTATGATACTTAACAGGGAACTTAGCAATGTCAGTTCATTATTATAAAACCAATATCTACTTCATAGAGAAGACAGAGCATTGCAACGTTCACACTGATCTAATGTTTTTAAGAACTTAGCAAAGGTAAATAGATCATATCTAGTAGATCAAGCACTAAGCACATTCATAGAAGTCAGATCTAACATTCTTACACATCATTAGCACAAAGCATGAACAGATTCATCTATCTCTATCAAAGCATTTAGCAAGAGAGTCATAAACACATTAAGACAAGCACATAGCATAACGAAACAATATTTATGTGGTTCACCCCCACCCTGGGGCTACGTCCACCAACTCTTCTTCTTTATTGTCTTCAGTTAATCGGTTACAAGCACATAGCCTCACAAACCTTGCTCCACACAGGACATAAGATCTGTGTAGCTCGCTAGATCCTTCTTCCTTGCGTTACAACACTAAAACTTCCACAATTTGCTATAAGGACCTGCACTTAGCTTTGCAAGTCTCTTGCGGTCATGCACAAAGAACTTACAGACTCTACTTGCACTTAGCATACATTCACATCACATAGATGCACCACCTTCTATCTAGCCTAAGCGTCTATTTATATATTACAAAATAGGCCTAAACATGGGTAAACCCATGGGCCAACATCCCATTCCCGTTAAATATTCCCACATCCCAAAAAGGACCCAAAAGGGGCCGACATCCTGTGATCTCTGCTTCATCTTGCACTCCTTCTTTGACAGGTTGTTGAAGTCCAAAAATAGGTCAAACTTGACCAGATATCAACAAAACCTGGTCAAGGGCCAACAATCTGTGTGACTTATGAACCCTTGGAGGGCATACTTGTTTTTGTTGTAGGATCTTACCTAATGGATAGGTACATATGGGGGAATGATTAGCTCGGACCTCCATGGCACTGAAATCCCAAAGATCGACATTGTGACCCCAACTAGGGGTAGAGAGACACCAGAGTCTTGCACCAGGAAGAAAGAAGGATGTTTCCCCCGAGACACTCTGGTAGACCTAGACCTAGGGGGATCTTTCCTTTCCACCTAGACGTTGACCCTTGAGATCCCATGATGTCATCATTTTTACCCTAGACATCATCCAGTCAGGGTTTGCATTTATGAGGGTAGTTATGTGCTAGTTGGAACATGTGGCAACATTCAGGGCCTTTGGAGGCCAAACGTTCTACCTTTGAGGCCTAATGTTCCACCCTGGGGGCCTAACATCACCCTAGAAGGGCATATGTCACCCTTGGAAATGATATTATGGTTTAATTAATTTCATTTATGTAAAAATTGGATTTTTGATGTAATTTGGCCAAGTCGTCCTTTTTATGACCTAAATTTAATTAAAGGTCATTAAAACTATATAAATAGAGAGAAAAGACTCTCATTTTTTCATCACCTCATCACACAAGTAGTGTGGTCTGAAATTTGCATCCTTTTTGGGGTTTATTGGCTGAAATTCTAGGTGCACTTTCTCTTGGAGGCTAAATTCTGCAACTTGGATCATTTCTTGGTGAAGTTATTTGGCATTCTAGGGTTTTATGCCTCGATTATTCTTGGTGAAGTAAGTAAATCTGAAATTATTAATTTTATTAATTTTATTTGAATGGTTCATGTTAAATATTATGAAATTGTTTGCTTGACAAACCCTAGGAGTTAAGTACTTAATTTGCTACTTCTTTACTCTTCATTTGCTAGACCTTGCTAAGAATGTTTTGACCTAGGTAAACTTCTAGAGCCCTAAATACTAGCACTTTAGAAGTCATTATCTAGTCAATTGTTGCTTCAAGTATCTTTAATAGTTTAAGGATGGAAGGTTTTCTAGAGCCTAAAATTGCTTACACTCTAGCAAATTCATCTTTAGGGTTTGGATGTTTGAGGCCTTGAAGAACCAACATCTCTTTTCCTTAGGCAAGTACAATCATTGTGTCATTTCTTCCAAGAGAAAATCTCCATCTATAGACTCCATTACCCTATAAAGGCACTAGTTTACCCACTATAGTGATTGATTGATCAAAACAACTATCAAACTATCTTCCTTGAAACATTTACTAACTTCTACTAATATTAGACTAGACTAATTCATTGACTAACTTGTTGGTGTTGCAAAATATTGCTACAACCATCTAACAACATCAAAATTATCTTAAAAGGTGACATTAAAAGTTGATTAGACATTGCCAATTTTGCTTCTGATAAGTTGTTATCATTCTATCAACTTAGAGCTATGTTTTCTTGTCATTTTCAAGCATTTTTAAGGTATAATTATTGTAGTTCTTACAAAACATTCATTGTTGTTGTATATAATTACATTGTTGCAGTTTTATATCAGCTTACCTATTTTTCAAAGTTTCATGGTCTTATGAAGAACTAACATCATATGGTACTTGGAAATTGCACTCTTAATCTATTTGTTGTCTTGTTATGGGAAGGTACACCTTATTTACCTTTTTGATTCATATCTGTAAGACATGAAGAACCTTTAAATTGAGTGACCTGTGAGAGGGGGGGGGGGAACTTTCTTATACCTTTTACCTTAGCCTTCTCAAACCCTCGAGTCACTGGGGATGTCTCCCCTAGGGTACTGTGACATACTCCTAAATAGAAAGGGGTTTCATATTAAGTTGACAGTGATAGGTCACTCCCTGTTAAACTAATCTTGCAACCACTTACTTTGGGCTTTAGGAAAGTACAGATTGTGCGATAACATTTTGGCACCGTTGTCAGGGAACACTGTGTCAATATTCCTCAACGACACTTTTTTGGTAATCCTTTCCCTCAAAGATGTTATCTTACAAAGCTTACCTGACAACTCCAGTGAGGGTGATCCCCTCATTCCTTTGATAATTTCAAGAAAACAAAATTTGCGACTCCACTAATGACGACCCATAGTGAACATTAGTATACACCTTATTATCCTCTAATTCTTGTTTTCCCCATGGCCCCTCCTAAATGGGTCCGCAAATATCTTTTTGACCCTCTAGACTTGGCAAGTATCCAAGGAGGATTACATGATCTCCCGAAAGATGCAGATTCTTGGATACCCACATTTGTAGGAGAAATTGGGGCCATTGGTAACACACATTGGACTAATTTATGTGAGAACTACGAGTTCCATTTATCATGGAGTGAACATCTTGACACTTTTATGAGACTTTTTTTTTCTTCATTGGGGATGCTATAAAATGGAGCACAACACTCCTTAGCAAAAGTATCAAAACTTGTGAAGATTTAGAACGAGTTTTCCTAAAAATATGGGGTGTGATTGAAAGTATGTCTTCCCTTTATGCTCGATACCTCAAAATTCTCGAACAATATGATGAAGATGTTAGAGAGTTCAATGATAGGTTCAACACCTTTCTTAGTCGAATTGAGCCAAACTTTCAACCAGAGAAAATTTTCCTTCATCATTATTTAAATTCCTTCAAAGGAGAATTCTTGTTTATCCTAAGGAACCATTTACCTACAAACCTCAAGGAAGCACAAGATGTTTCTTGTCGGGTTCAAGAAAATCTTAGGTTGAACAATTCCATTTCTTAGGTCAATATTTTGAACAACCAAAATGAGATATTAGGTCTCAATGAGGAAAGCATGGAAGAACATGACCTTCCAGAGGTTCTATAGGTAAAAAACCACATTGAACTAAATACTTTCCCTAGAAAATGGAGTACAAGTTATTCAAACATGGAATATGCCTCCTTATTTTCACAAAAACATGATCCCCTTGAGGATTTGAATCCTCCTCAAGATACCTTTGAAGATATTGAGGTTGAAGACATTGGATACTTACCTTCACAAATCACTAAGAGACATGACTTCGAAGAAGAATCCCCTGTTATCTTTCATGTTGGAAGCATGGGAACAAAATACATTGAACCCACACCTTTTATGTTACCCTCCAGATCAACGCTTTCCTCCTCCATAATTGTGTTTTTGACCAGATGCTCCTAGAAACATTATGACTGAAAGGGTTATGCACCAACTGGGTCTCAATATATCACAACCAAATACACAAGATGGATTTACACGGGGTATTATCAAAGACCTGGGTGTTTCCTTCCATGCGTTCCCTGATGTCCCTTTCAAGATCGATGTAATAATGATAGACACAATAAGTAATTGGGGAATTTTTCTTTGCAAATATTTGGCAAAAAAACTAGCTGGGAGTTTCCAAGACCAAGGATCCAAAGCTATTATATCCCATCCCAAAGGAGGATTATTTACCCTTCACAAGGAACCCATCACATGATGCCTCATTGAAGCTTCTGAAGAACCCAATGATCAATTCCTATGTGTGAATAATGGGGTAGAAAGTTGGTTCATCCAAGGAGGAAAATTTGGGGATGAACTTGGAAAAAAAATCAAGGGAATATGCACCTTAGAATTTGATGGTGCTCATTTGAGTTATGGATCAGGGGCATGCATTGTCCTAAATTCCCCTTCTAAGGAAACTTTATACTACTCCTATAGACTTGAATATCATTACACAAACAACGTTGTTGAATACAAGGCATTGATTATAGGTCTTAACCTGGCTATTGACAGGGGTATAACGCACTTGAGGATTATAGGAGATTCAAACCTAATAGTATCACAAGTTTTTTTGAACTTTTCCACAAAGAATGAGAGACTAAAAAAGTACCAAGACTTTTCAAGGTCTGTTGTGAAAGCCTTTGAAGTAGTATCAATCGAAGCAGTCCCCAGAGAGGAAAATTATGTAGCAGATGCTTTGGATGTCTCGACATATACTTTGAAACCTTGTGAGGGTCCCCTCCAAAACTTGTGAAAAATGGAGGTCATGTTTAGACCATCGATCCCTGATAACTTAGAACATTGGAAAGTCTTTGAATATGATAATAAAATCCTTAAATTCATGGAAAATAATAGATAATTCACCAACTCATAAGTAAACTTTTTGGTTGATTCCATGGACCTTAACGTAGTAAACTTGAAAAATAACACTATGCCAAAATGGTGCATTCCTTTAGAACAACTCTTTGATAGACACGATGTTTACAAAGGAAAGAACCCCAAAAAACAAACAAACAAAGTCTTAGAATTCAACATTGGCACCGAGATGGATCCAAGGATGGTAAAGATAGGGGAAGGTACCACAGAAAAAGAGAGAAACGAGATACTTGACCTCATTATAGAATTTAAGGATACTTTTGCTTGGACTTATGATGACTTAAGGGCTTATAGGGGCGATGTCATCCAACATGATATACCTATGACAAAGGAAGCCAAACCTTTCCGACAAAAAACTAAGGCATATTAACCCTAAGTTGGAAAACTAGATACAAAAGGAACTTCAAAATATGGTAGATGTTGGTATCATAGCCCCCATTAGATATTCTTCATGGATGTCTAATTTGGTAGTTGTCCAAAAGAAGAGTGGTGGCATTCGTGTGTGTGTTGATTTCTGAAATATTAACAAACTATCTTTGAAAGAAAATTAACCCCTCCCGAATATGGAACACTTACTACAAAGGGTTATTTGGGCAGACATGATATCCATGCTGGATGGATTTCCGGGATACAATCAAGTGTTACTCAAAAGATAAGATCAACTCAAAACAACATTTACCACACCATGGGGAATGTTCATGTATTTAAGAATGCCATTTGGCCTTATGAATGTTGGTTCAACCTTTCAAAGATAAATGGACTTTGATTTTAGGGATCTTATTCAAAAAATTATATAAATTTACCAATATGATATCATGGTTGTTTCATAAGAGAGAAAAGACAACATCTCACACCTCATAATGTTTTTTGAAAGGTGTAAGAAATATGGTATTTCCTTAAACCATAAAAAGTCTATTTTCGGGATAAATAAGGGAAAACCCTTTGGAAACATAGTTTCAGAGGGAGGACTTTATGTAGACCCATAGAGAATCCAATCTATCAAATATGTATGCCCCCCTGTTAACAAAAAATACTTGCAATCATTCTTTGGGAAAATAAACTTTATTCGAAGATTTGTCCCAATTTTTTCTGAAAGAATAAAACCCATGATTTCCTTACTTAAAAAGGACATAACATTCAAGTGGGATGACAAAACCGTTCAATATTTTGAAGATATTAAAAATTCCATCTCCCAAGCCCCGGTTCTGATTAGTCCTGATTATTCATGATATTTCATGATATTCTCTTTCGCTTCTCAAGACACTATCGAAGGTGTCTTATNTACCTTAGCCTTCTCAAACCCTTGAGTCACTGGGGATGTCTCCCCTGGGGTACTGTGACATACTCCTAAATAGAAAGGGGTTTCCTATTAAGTTGATAGTGATAGGTCACTCCCTGTTAAACTAATCTTGTAACCACTTACTTTGGGCTTTAGGAAAGTACAGATTGTGTGATAACATTTTGGCACCGCTGTCAGGGAACACTGTGTCAATATTCCTCAACGAAACTTTTTTGGTAATCCTTTCCCTCAAAGACGTTATCTTACAAAGCTTACCTGACAACTCCAGTGAGGGTGATCCCCTCATTCCTTTGATAATTTCAAGAAAAACAAATTGGCGACTCCACTAATGACGATCCATAGCGAACATTAATATACACCTTATTATCCTCTAATTCTTGTTTTCCCCATGGCCCCTCCTAAATGGGTCCGCAAAGATCTTTTTGACCCTCTAGACTTGGCAAGTATCCAAGGAGGATTACATGATCTCCCGAAAGATGCAGATTCTTGGATACCCACATTTGTAGGAGAAATTAGGGCCATTGGTAACACACATTGGACTAATTTATGTGAGAATTACGAGTTCCATTTATCATGGAGTGAACATCTTGACACTTTTATGAGACTTTTTTTTTCTTCATTGGGGATGCTATAAAATGGAGCACAACACTCCTTAGAAAAAGTATCAAAACTTGTGAAGATTTAGAATGAGTTTTCCTAAAAATATGGGGTGTGATTGAAAGTATGTCTTCCCTTTATGCTCGATACCTCGAAATTCTCAAACAATATGATGAAGATGTTAGAGAGTTCAATGATAGGTTCAACACCTTTCTTAGTCGAATTGAGCCAAACTTTCAACCAGAGAAATTTTTCCTTCATCATTATTTAAATTCCTTCAAAGGAGAATTCTTGTTTATCCTAAGGAACCATTTCCCTACAAACCTCAAGGAAGCACAAGATGTTTCTTGTCGGGTTCAAGAAAATCTTAGGTTGAACAATTCCATTTCTTAGGTCAATATTTTGAACAACCAAGATGAGATATTAGGTCTCAATGAGGAAAGCATGGAAGAACATGACCTTCTAGAGGTTCTATAGGTAAAAAACCACATTGAACTAAATACTTTCCCTAGAAAATGGAGTACAGGTTATTCAAACATGGAATATGCTTCCTTATTTTCACAAAAACATGATCCCCTTGAGGATTTGAATCCTCCTCAAGATACCTTTGAAGATATTGAGGTTGAAGACATTGGATACTTACCTTCACAAATCACTAGGAGACATGACTTCAAAGAAGAATCCCCTGTTATCTTTCATGTTGGAAGCATGGGAACAAAATACGGTGAACCCACACCTTTATGTTACCCTCCAGATCAATGATTTCCTCCTCCATAATTGTGTTTTTGACCAGATGCTCCTAGAAACATTATGACTGAAAGGGTTATGCACCAACTGGGTCTCAATATATCACAACCAAATACACAAGATGGATTTACACGGGGTATTATCAAAGACCTGGGTGTTTCCTTCCATGCGTTCCCTGATGTCCCTTTCAAGATCGATGTAATAATGATAGACACAATAAGTAATTGGGGAATTTTTCTTTGCAAATATTTGGCAAAAAAACTAGCTGGGAGTTTCCAAGACCAAGGATCCAAAGCTATTATATCCCATCCCAAAGGAGGATTATTTACCCTTCACAAGGAACCCATCACATGATGCCTCATTGAAGCTTCTGAAGAACCCAATGATCAATTCCTATGTGTGAATAATGGGGTAGAAAGTTGGTTCATCCAAGGAGGAAAATTTGGGGATGAACTTGGAAAAAAAATCAAGGGAATATGCACCTTAGAATTTGATGGTGCTCATTTGAGTTATGGATCAGGGGCATGCATTGTCCTAAATTCCCCTTCTAAGGAAACTTTATACTACTCCTATAGACTTGAATATCATTACACAAACAACGTTGTTGAATACAAGGCATTGATTATAGGTCTTAACCTGGCTATTGACAGGGGTATAACGCACTTGAGGATTATAGGAGATTCAAACCTAATAGTATCACAAGTTTTTTTGAACTTTTCCACAAAGAATGAGAGACTAAAAAAGTACCAAGACTTTTCAAGGTCTGTTGTGAAAGCCTTTGAAGTAGTATCAATCGAAGCAGTCCCCAGAGAGGAAAATTATGTAGCAGATGCTTTGGATGTCTCGACATATACTTTGAAACCTTGTGAGGGTCCCCTCCAAAACTTGTGAAAAATGGAGGTCATGTTTAGACCATCGATCCCTGATAACTTAGAACATTGGAAAGTCTTTGAATATGATAATAAAATCCTTAAATTCATGGAAAATAATAGATAATTCACCAACTCATAAGTAAACTTTTTGGTTGATTCCATGGACCTTAACGTAGTAAACTTGAAAAATAACACTATGCCAAAATGGTGCATTCCTTTAGAACAACTCTTTGATAGACACGATGTTTACAAAGGAAAGAACCCCAAAAAACAAACAAACAAAGTCTTAGAATTCAACATTGGCACCGAGATGGATCCAAGGATGGTAAAGATAGGGGAAGGTACCACAGAAAAAGAGAGAAACGAGATACTTGACCTCATTATAGAATTTAAGGATACTTTTGCTTGGACTTATGATGACTTAAGGGCTTATAGGGGCGATGTCATCCAACATGATATACCTATGACAAAGGAAGCCAAACCTTTCCGACAAAAAACTAAGGCATATTAACCCTAAGTTGGAAAACTAGATACAAAAGGAACTTCAAAATATGGTAGATGTTGGTATCATAGCCCCCATTAGATATTCTTCATGGATGTCTAATTTGGTAGTTGTCCAAAAGAAGAGTGGTGGCATTCGTGTGTGTGTTGATTTCTGAAATATTAACAAACTATCTTTGAAAGAAAATTAACCCCTCCCGAATATGGAACACTTACTACAAAGGGTTATTTGGGCAGACATGATATCCATGCTGGATGGATTTCCGGGATACAATCAAGTGTTACTCAAAAGATAAGATCAACTCAAAACAACATTTACCACACCATGGGGAATGTTCATGTATTTAAGAATGCCATTTGGCCTTATGAATGTTGGTTCAACCTTTCAAAGATAAATGGACTTTGATTTTAGGGATCTTATTCAAAAAATTATATAAATTTACCAATATGATATCATGGTTGTTTCATAAGAGAGAAAAGACAACATCTCACACCTCATAATGTTTTTTGAAAGGTGTAAGAAATATGGTATTTCCTTAAACCATAAAAAGTCTATTTTCGGGATAAATAAGGGAAAACCCTTTGGAAACATAGTTTCAGAGGGAGGACTTTATGTAGACCCATAGAGAATCCAATCTATCAAATATGTATGCCCCCCTGTTAACAAAAAATACTTGCAATCATTCTTTGGGAAAATAAACTTTATTCGAAGATTTGTCCCAATTTTTTCTGAAAGAATAAAACCCATGATTTCCTTACTTAAAAAGGACATAACATTCAAGTGGGATGACAAAACCGTTCAATATTTTGAAGATATTAAAAATTCCATCTCCCAAGCCCCGGTTCTGATTAGTCCTGATTATTCATGATATTTCATGATATTCTCTTTCGCTTCTCAAGACACTATCGAAGGTGTCTTATNTGTTAACAAAAAATACTTGCAATCATTCTTTGGGAAAATAAACTTTATTCGAAGATTTGTCCCAATTTTTTTTGAAAGAATAAAACCCATGAGTTCCTTACTTAAAAAGGACATAACATTCAAGTGGGATGACAAAACCGTTCAATATTTTGAAGATATTAAAAATTCCATCTCCCAAGCCCCAGTTCTGATTAGTCCTGATTATTCATGATATTTCATGATATTCTCTTTCGCTTCTCAAGACACTATCGCAGGTGTCTTATTGTAAAAAGATGTTGATGACCATGAACATCCTATTGCATTCATGAGTAAATTCCTTAGGGATTCAGAGATGAATTATTCAATTATTGAAAATCAATCTTATGCCTTGGTCAAATCCCTCAATCATTTCAAAAACTATGTGGGCTACAACAAAATTAAATCCTATGTCCTTTACCCAGCCGTGAAGGATGTCTTGTCACAACAAGATTGTATGGGTACTAGGGGTAAGTAGGTTTCCAAGATCCAAGAATATGACTTATAAATAAAACCCACCAATATTGTGAAGGAACAAGGGTTAACTCAAATGTTGACCGAGAGCAACGAAGAAGCTATACAAATGGGAGAAAATGAACAAGTGAATTTCGTGGTAAGTGAACTAGAACACAATGAATGATATTCTGACATAATATACTACCTCAAGAACTTATCATTCCTAGACCATCTAGTAGAATATAAAAGAAGAGCTCTGAGACTCAAAGCTATGAAGTATTGCTTAACCGAAAATGGCCTTGGTTGGAAGGACCTAGATGGATTTCTCCTTATATGTGCAAACAAATATGAGGCAAACAATTTAATGAAGGAATTACACTCTGGGTATTATGGGGGGCACTTTGTTTCCCATACCACTGCACACAAGATCTTGAGAGCCGATTGTTATTGGCCAACATTGTTTGTTGATGCTCATTGATATGTCCGCTCATACCAACCTTGCCAATACTTCACTGGTAAACAAAAACTTCCTCCACAACCTTTGAAACTCGTGGTGGTAGAAGCCCCTTTTCAAAAATGGGGTTTGGACTTTATTGGTGAGTTTAAAGATAATTCAAGTAATGGTTACCGGTGTATTTTGACCGCCACAGATTAATTTACCAGGTGGGTAGAATCTATTCCCACAAAGAAAGATATTGAGGAGGTGGTCATGAAATTTTTGGAAGAGAGAATCATAACAATATTTGGAGTACCGTCCAAAATCACCACTGACAATGCCAAAGCTTTTAGCTCCTTTTCCTTTGAAGAATTTTGTTTTAAGCATGGCATTGTTCTATCTCATTCGTCAAAGTACTACCCTCGGGGGAATGGTTTGGCAGAATCAAGCAATAAGAACCTCATGAATATCATTAAGAAGGCTGTGGGAGAAAACAAGAAGGCTTGGGATAGCAATATCAAGTATGCCCTATAGGTGGATCGAATAACAACAAAGACCTCAACAGGAAAAACCCTGTTTGAACTAGTAAATGGGTTTGAATCTAAACTACTTGTGAATCTCCAAATCCCTATCCCCCTTTTTGTTCAATAGTACACCACATAAGAAGAAGCAATCCAAGGATGAATTGACTATTTGGTAGAGATGGATGAATCCAGGAGGGTTTCCTTAAGTCAAGTGGCGAAGATTCAAGCGAAAGTTCAGAAAACCTTCGATCAGAAAGAAAAAGAAAGATATTTCATGGAAGGGGACTTAGTGTTGTTATGGGATAAGAGAAGGGATAAACCTGGTATAAACAAGAAGTTAGATGGATTATCGACAGGTCCCTACAAAATCATGAGTCAAGCAGGCACAAACTCTTTTAACTTAACAACACTTGAAGGAGAAGATTTTAACCTACCTATGAATTCTATACACATCAAGCACTACTTCCCGCCAGCAGCATGACAGGTAAGTACATGTAAGTTAGGTAGGCATTTGCATCCATTGTATATACCATCTGCATATCATGCTAGTAAAATTGTAGTTTTATTTTCTTAGTGTATTTCTTCATTATGTATATATGCATTATTATCTTTATTTTATTATATCATT
Organism: Picea glauca; assembly: GCA_000966675.3. Classification (NCBI taxonomy): domain Eukaryota; kingdom Viridiplantae; phylum Streptophyta; class Pinopsida; order Pinales; family Pinaceae; genus Picea; species Picea glauca. Next base: position 16,866 of record JZKD02S1858797.1, read on the forward strand.
TATGAGAGAGGGGTCATATCACCACCCTGAATATTACTGATGCATTTTGTTGAGATCTAGCAGATGCAAGTCATACCAGAGATGTTGAGGATCTCATCTGCTCTATGCTGAGGACATGTCCCCGAGTTGGAGCCATATGTTATCCCCTGTCCTAGGGATAACTAAGTAGATCATGTCTCGAGGCCCACAATTCCTATACATGGATTTTCAATATCAGGATGACTTCATCATGTCCCCAGAGGGACCATATTTTCTTTAGTACAACCAATCTATCAGTAGAAACATCATCCATCCCACCATCTTGGTCCCGAAGTAGTAGTAATTCTTTCTCCACTAGGTAATTAGTCTGGGTATCATGGTATGTGTCACTCTTATTATTAAAGCACTTAAGTATGTTTCATTGAATTCTCCTTCATTTCATAATGTTTGCTTGGAAATTATGCTCTTTAACTTGTTCATACCTAGGAGGGTGACATGATGCCCTAGTAAGTTGATCTCCCTTTAGGATGAGTTTCCATTGGGTGGTTCTGTGAAAGGGTTGTACCATGCCTTATGGGAACAAGGGGCTAAAGGCCCAGAGGGTAAAAGTAGCTGGCAAGATTTAAAATCCAAGATGAAACCTTTGAGATGCTTCACCTAGGGATTCCTGAGAAAGAAATAAAAATATTCTCAGTAAGAAAAGGGAACCCATAAGATAAATTAAAACTCAAAGTACTAGTTGGTGGATGCGAGGTCTCATCATGAGTCGGCCTATTAGGACCATGGGCATGTAGCAGTATGACATTGCCATCTATCTGGTCACCGAAATAGGGTAGTGGCTCTTGGTGGCATAGCCAAGAGAAATGGGGTCTCATCATGAGCCAACCTTCTCATTTCCATGAAATGCTTGTGGGTAATGTTGTCACCTCTATTCATCAAGCAAGGAAAATGTCCCCATCTGTTCCCTTGAAGCATGAAATAAAAATACCAAAAGCTATAAAACTAAGAATAAAAGGAATTGAATGGGCTAGGAAACAATGGCATCCATGATAAGGTGAAGCTCGCCATCTATAGAGGAACCCACAGATAAGACCTACATTTCCCTATTATCGCTACACCCTATTCCCAAATACTTCTCATGTCACCTCGCACACACTTACATGACCTAGATTGGCTCTCACACGGGAAACACCCTGAACTTAAGGAGGATTATCCCAATAGGACATCTTGAGACCCTCTCCAAACCTAACTTGTTAAATTGCATGACGTCTTTGAGCATTTTTTTTGGGTAAATGGGGGTTTAATGCACATGTTTGGGTAATTTGATTATTAGATGTGATTGACATTTATATGATCCCTGTGAATTATGAAAACTTGGAGGGCGTACTTGTTGTTTCTACAAAGGATCCATATTTATCGAGTGGTCAAGTATAAAATATGAAGTATAAAGCAGGTGCAGTTACCGAAGCACTGCTGCTAGGGTTACTAGTAGGTGCAGTTGCAAAAACCCTAAAAAATCTTTCCCAACACATTATGATGGGACACCTTACTTAATAATAAGATATTATAGTGCACCTTATTCCAACACACCTCTTGGCACTCTCAGAAGTAAAAAATGTCAAGCTTGATATTTTGGGTCAAAGTCAAAGTTTGACTAGTTATCGATCAATAGAAATAATAAATGAAAGATAGATCATATACATTATTCAGCTCTCATAGGAACTCTTGAAGGTGACATGTGGATGATTGACAGTGGAGCTTCCAGGCATATGACGAGAGACCATGCCAAACTCTCTAATCTGAATGAAAAGAAGACATCCTACAAGGTAGAACTTGGAGATAAGAACACATATCCAGTCGAAGGAATTGGTCAAGATTTCGTCAAATTGCAAACATGTAACAATGTTTCATATGTACCTGGTTTAGAAAATAATCGTGTATCCATATCTTGCCTAGAAGACAAAGGAAACATAATAGCCTTTGTAGATGGAAAAGTATTGTCTTGGTATAGAGACTCCAACATAGAGAATGCTAGAATTATTGGAATCCGTGAAGTAAGACTATACAGACTACTAGAATGAAATGATGAAGCTCTTGTACATGATTAAGTCAATCCCAATAAAATTTAGCATAGAGGGTATGCTCATCTAAACTACAAAGTATTACCTTTCCTAAAAAATATGGTTGAAGGAATACCAGAACTACAATATCCACATGAAGGAATTTGCAAAGGATGTTCTGTAGGTAAGAACATTAAGAAACCATTCTCAAGTAGCAATAATAGATCTAAGGAAATCCTAGATCTAATACATTCATATGTTTTTGGTCTGATGCCATTCAAATCTCTAGGAGGTTGTCTTTACTATGTAATCTTCATAGATGATTACTCAAGAAATACTTAGTTATATCTCTTGAAGAGAAAGAACAAAGTTTTCAGCAAGTTTCAAGAATTCAAAGCAGAGACAGAGAAGCTCACAAACAAGAAAATCAATACCTTGAGAACAGATAATGGAGGAGAATACACATCCAAGGAATTTGTTTCTTTTTGAAAATCGATAGGGGTTAGGAGGGAGCTAAGTGTTCCTCATAATCCTCAACAAAATGGTGCAACGGAAAGAAAGAACAAATCTATTGAAGAAACTGTGAAGGAACTAATGAACGATCAAGGTTTATCTATGTATTTGTGAGGAGAAGCACCCATGACAACAATATATGTTCAAAACAAAGGCACCCACCACATATTGAAGGATATGAATCCAAAAGAAGCTTTCTCAGGAAAGAAACCTAATGTGGAACACTTAAGAATATTTGGATTCCCTTCTTACATTCACATCCCCAAGGATAAAAGGAAGAAATTAGAACCCTCAATAAAGAAGGGAATATTTGTGGGATACAGTGAATCATCCAAAGCCTACAGAGTCTATATTCCAGAACAACATAAGGTTTAAGTCAGCAGAGATGTAACCTTCAATGAAAATATGGCTTTCAATAAATCCATAGAACAAACTATAGAAGAAGAAGAGTATGAAGAGCCTAAAGAAGAAATCACATGTCTTACAGAAATTCAGAATGAAGAAATAGAACAACTTGATCATCTGATGCAACCATGTGAATCTATTCAATCAATCATTGTACCCAAAACCAAGAAACATCCATATTGTCTTGAAGCTACTCTACAAGAAGCAGAAAGACTCAAAGACCCAAGTGGCACCTTCAGAAAAAGAAAAAATCCCAAAATATTCTCCAGCTATGCAGCATGTATGACAAAGATTCTAAATGAAGAACCCACCACATTTGAAGAGGCATCTCAGAAGAAACAATGGAAAGAAGCCATGATATAAGAACACTAGTCCATCATGAAAATGATGTATGGGAAATTGTGCCTAGACCCAAAGAAAAATCAATAGTAACTTCAAAATGGATCTATAAGATCAAACATGCAGAAGACAGAAGCGTGGACAAATACAAATCAAGGTTCATAGCTAGAGGGTTCTCCCATAAGGAGGGAGAATATTATGATGAGACATTTTCTCCTTTTTCCAGATATACTTCTATTAGAGCGATTATGTCTGGATGGAGTTTAAATCAGATGGATGAAAGATAACTTTTCTCAATGGAGAAATCAAAGAATAAGTATACATTGAACAACCTCAAGTATTTGAAGTACACTCCAGAGACACTCATGTTTGTATATTAAAGAAATCCTCGTATGGACTCAAGCAAGCTCCAAAAGCTTGGTATGCCAGAATAGACAACTACTTAATAAGACTTGGTTTCTCCAAGAGTCATGTAGATCCAAATATCTACTACAAAGTCGTTAACAATGTACCTATGATTCTACTACTATATGTCGATGATTTATTCTTGACAGGTGAAGAATCTCTCATCACCTAGTGTAAGAAGGAACTAGCTTCTCAGTTTGATATGAAAGACCTCGGTCTCATGCATTATTACTTGGGACTAGAAGTATGACAAAAGCGTGGAGAAGTATTCCTTGGACAAGAAAAGTATGCAATGAAGATTCTTCAGAAGTTTGAAATGATGGATTGCAAATCCATGGACACTCCTATGACCACAGATATAAGGAAAGTAAGAGACTCAGATTTAGATCCAGTAGACCCATCCCTATATCGACAATTGATTGGGTCATTGATGTATTTAGTGAATACTCAACCAGATATTTTCTTTGTTGTAATCACCCTAAGTCAATTCCAGGTGGAACCCAGACATGAGCATTGGATAGCTAAAAATAATGTTCTAAGATATATTTGTGGGATGAAAAAATATGGTTTAAGATATACCTCATCTAGTGATATACAACTTCATGGATTCATAGATTCATATTAGGCAGGGAATGCAGAAGACAAAAGGAGTACTTCAAGGATGTGTTTCATCTTGGGCTCTGCTATGACATCTTGGGGAAGTAGGAAACATAAGTTTGTCACACTTAGCACAACAGAAGCAGAATGTATCGCAGCATGTGAGGCATGTACAGAAGAAGTATGGCTGAGAAATATGATTTCTGGATTATTTGAGCAGGTTCTAGATTCGACCATAATATATTGTGACAATCAGAGTTTTATAAGGCTATCTGAACACCCAATGTTTCATGAACGGTCGAAACACATTGAGATCAAATACTACTTTATTTGAGATAAAATCCAGGAAGGAGAAGTGAAGCTCCATTATATCTCTACAAATGAGAAAACAACAGATATTTTGACAAAGCCTCTATCTAGGATAAAGTTTGCATACTTACGAGACAAGTTGCAAATCGTTGAGATAACTCCCTTAGCTGAAAGGGAAGAGATGGATCTCCAGGTTAGAAGGAAGAACTGATATATCATTGATTTATGGACAGTCATTTTCCAGTTTGGAAAATGGTCTAGGATGGAAAGTTCCTTTCTAGTTTGGAAAGTGGTTTGATATTTCTGACGGATAGGAATTTTCTAGTTCACAAAATGGTCCATATCAGACAGTCATTTTCATAATGAAACTGGTCTGATAGATTGTTGATGTACCATAGATAGTGATTCCCCTTGTGGCTAGTGTGGGGAATGGTCTCGTACAATCATTATTCTTGGCAATCACTCTCAGTAGTGGTCAAGTAGAATGGTTCTCCTCTTCAGGAAGTCATTCTTTCGAAGTTCACAGTTGTGAGCAGTTTCAAAGAATGGACCATTTTGGAGGTTGGTGCAGGACAGTCATTTCCTTAGGAAATGGTCGGGACACTCATTCCCTAGGGAAGACTCATTCTCTCTAGGTTTCACTATGTTTAGTGCCAGAGGAATGGCCTAGTTATGTGAATGGTCTAGGTTCAATAATCAGGGACATACATTCCCTAGGGAAGACTCATTCTATCCAGGTTGTACTATGATTAGTTACGGAGGAAAGGCCCAGTTAGGTGAATGTTCCAAGCTCATAAATCAAGGATAATTATTCTTCCATGCTTGGGAAGAATAGTCCAGATAGCCCATGGTTGATGATTTTACTGTATGAGGGAAGATGCTCTTCCAGATCTCACAAATGTGAGTGGAATAATGGCCCACATGACTCAGTTTATATATTGATATTGTTTTTTTGCAGGTTGATATCAGATGATATGATTGCGATGGAGATTGTATGTCTCTAGATAGTAGATGTATGCTATTTTGATGGATGTGTTCCACTGGTTGTGACTATGTGTCACTGATTAAGTAGTCGTGTGCTACTTGGTGTGGTTGTGTGCCACTGGATAGTAGTTGTGTACTACTATGGATAGACACAGTTTTGTTCTATCAGATGACATTGTACTAATTGTCATGGAGATTATCCAGTTGGATAATGATGATGGTGCTCGTGAGTTGATCATGAGATAGCCTGTGTGGCTATAATGATGCTAGCGGTTGAATGGTCTATTTGTGCTCAAGAACATTACCTTTTATACCTCCCTAGCTAGGAGGGAGTGTTGATATTATGGTAGCTGCGGGAGGTATTAACCTCCACTTGTGACCTTTGATGAGATTAGAATATTCCAGGAAGCAAGAGAAAC
>JZKD02S1858797.1:72789-84414 GCA_000966675.3 Picea glauca
AGTATAAAATATCAAACCTGATATTCAAACCTTGAGTCTTTCTATTGTTATTCCATTTTATTTTGAGTTGTCATACACTATATGAGATACCATCAATTTTTCCTCCAATCTCTTAGACTGTCCACAATCTTTACAAGAAGAAATCACAAAATTTGAAACAGAAGGTTCAATGTTAAGGAAAATGTCAATAATTCTGAAAACCCTAAAATTTAAATTTTCACGAATTGTCAGTCCGAGAGTTGCTTTGGGTGCATTGGGTAAGGGGGAGTTGATCTATGCCAAAATTTTCCTAACTTATCCCAATAAATTCTCAGCGATCTTCACAAACTATTGTTGCAACTGTTGTAATGAGTTTGGGGTGAAATTTCAACTTTCACCAAATTACAATCTGAGAGGTGCAATAAATGCGCTAGAGAAAGGTGAGTTTATCTATGGTGCATTTAGTTCTAAAACATTTACAATAAATTCTCAATGAGCTTGAAAATTATAGGTCTTAGTAGTGGAAAATCTCATGTGCAACGCCAATTCTCAACTTGCTTTGATACCATGTAGAATTTTCTAATTTCCAGATCTAATAATTATTGCCTTATTATTTTCAAATAGATTTTAATACCATTGTTATATAGATTAATTACACAATGAAAATTTCAACTGAAATAAATTGTAGTGGAAATAGCAGAATCATAAAGAGATAGCCATGCACAATAGACACAAGATTTATCCTGGGAAAACCTAAACTCGGAAGAAAAACCCATCAACTTTTATATAGAATAATTCAGTCCAAAATATTACCACTACATCACCATCAATATCCAAAATACCATGCAAAAAGTATCTCCCCAAATCCTAGCCTCTCCAATAGCTAGCGTCTCAATAAGATAGCCAAGATATAACCAAGAGAAGGATTCTTCACGCCTAGTGCCTCTCCAAGTCTAGTGCATACACCAAGAGAACAAGAACTCCAAAAGATAGCGAAAATATCACCACTACAATTGACAATTGATAAGTGCTCCCTTGAGGAGAAGAGTTTTATGTGTCAAAATGAAATGAGTCAACCTTTATTTATACTTGTCCAAACACCTAATTTTCATTGGTGGGGACGAATTCTTCTTCTGGTATTCAATATGCTTATTGGGCCTTCTGCAATGGTGTAGATGGGTCTTCTTGTACTTCTTGGTATTTATTCTCTTATAGAAAAGTTGTCCTTGAGCCTAGTTGATGTTATATTCTTCTACATGCACCTAGTTGATGTATACTTCTCCCACATAGCACCTCGAGTCTCTTTCAGTCCTTGTAAATTCACATGATCAAGGATAGAGACTAGACATGGGCCATTCTCCTTAGCCAAGTCACATGGCCATCTGAGGAGAATATATTCCCGATGCTAATACATGGAGAACAACAATGCCTTGGGCCATTCTCCTTATCCAACTCACATGGCAATTTGAGGAGAATGTCTTCTCGATGCATATATACCTCAAGTCTTTGTTAGTCCTTGTAAATTAAAATGATCAAGGATAAAGACTACGCCTGAGCCATTCTCCTTATCCATGTCACATGGGAAATCTAAGGAGAATGTATGTCTGATGTTGCCCAAACATCAAGAAAGAAAAGCAACAAGACCTCCATGGAGCATCAAGGATACAATAACTAAGTCGTGTTCCAAGAAATGCATCACACCAAGCTAAGTATTCATCAAACCAATATCTCCATGATCTTTCCCTGTCCTAGCATCTCAAAACAAGGCTCCAAAATCATGCAAGGTGTTAGCTCCACTCTCCATATCTTCTAGGGTAGTAACCCTAATGCTATAAAAGAGCCATAATAAACATCATCATCTTCAACATCATGTTTTTCTTTATGGTTTTCATGCATAGCAAAAACCCTAGCATCATAAGAGAAAATCCAAGCATCATGAAAAGGAATCATTCAATGAACATCAAATATGTCTTTCTCTCCTTGTATTTTCCTAAGGTTTGTTCATGAACCCTAGTGTATTGCTCCTTACAATAATTCTCTTTGCACCAAGGTTTGATCATGAAACCTAATGTCTTTATTCCTATAATATGGCTCTAAGACAAGTACAATGTTTATAATGAATATAATAGTTCTCCTCCTTTTATNAACATAGAACAAGGACATCAGTCCATACAAATAACCAACAAGAAAACCTCACATGGAGTTCTTTACAATATAAGGATGTACATGTGTCAAACTAGGGTTTATCCAACCCCCAAGGTGAAACAATTTCCCAACATGATCCTCCTTAGGCTCAATGTGCCTCCTCCAAGATGGTATACTCTCCAACAAAATATTAGTCCAATGCTCCCTCTTCCATGGTAGTCTTCTATCCAAGTGTCCTCATGTTAAGTGATCCTCCTCTAATTACATGCCACATGTCCTTTCATGTGATCGATGCTACTCTCATGTGTTCCAATGAGGTCATAAAGCTCCAATGCTCCTCCTCAACAAATTTATCTAGGTCCATCCCCAACCTCCATGAAGTATTCTCCTCAACCCAATGATTAAAATTGGATCTTTGACAAACCCTTTTGTAAATATTGTAATAATTATTTAACATTTTGTTTTATTTTAGTTTTCCTTTTGGAAATGTTGTAATTAGAAGTGAATTGTTGTGATGGTTGGCCTTCCAAATGAAGATCATTAAAACTAAACGTTGTAGTGAAAAAATGGGGGAAATGGAAGGAGAACTAGGGTAGTGCAATAACAAAAGAAAGAGCTCATAGAGTGCAACCTGCTCAATGTCTGGTGGATGAAGGAGTCAAGGAGCCTATCCATGTTGAGAAAATGTGTCTATGAGCCATGGTCATCTGTGATTTTGATCTGCTATTGAGTAACAAAGTATGAGATTTTGAGCATGTATAAATCACCCCTGTGTAATGAATTATTTGAGCATAATAAATATCCATTGGTTCTAGTTATTCCTACTATGGTTTCTTGTGTATAATCCACTTATAATTCTACATGAAATCGATTTTCAAAATGTTGAATAAGAAATGGTTTGGGAATTGAATTGCTTGCTTCAAATAGAGATGGAATTTTGGCTAGCAACATATTAATCCCACTCATTGCATTAATAATTTGACAGTCAATTGTTTCCTTATTAACTTTTGGAATCATTGGTTTCTTAGGACCATGTGTGTGCCTTATACAAGGCATGTTGGTCTCCAATTGCCCTCCTTTTGTCTCTATTATTCCACTAGTGTATATTCTCAATCCCCCTTTGCATTATGTGCAAGATAACCAGAGCAAAATGCACCATTTACACTTACATCCACCTCTTCCAGTGCAATAACAAATTATCAACTTGTGAAACACCCCATACTTGGCCCACACAGTTTGTAAATTATGTCCAAAATCTGATATGCAATTTTTCTCACCTGGGAATCAATGAGGAAGTCTTTCTGGTTCTTTTAGATCCGCAGTTAGGTGTCACGTTTGAACTCAAAATTTTATGTGAGTGCTGAGATATCAATGTTTTGTTGATACCCATTTTGGGCTTTGCTACATTGGTGAGAAGGCTTTGAAATTTAAGGAGGCTCAAAATAAGAGTGCCTAAGAAAATGAAGAGGTTGGTTTGTTAATGGAGAAGAGACCAGAGTGGGATGGACATAATTTAACAGGGAAGAGTGATGCTCGGGCGTAGAAGTTTGGTAGGAGTTAAATAGTTTTACTTGTATTTTAGCACAATGTCTTATGGCTCAAGAAATCACATGAAAGGGGATCTATTATGTCCAAGCCACTTGTAGTTGAATTTGTGTTAATATTTTATTGTCTTCATTTTCCACTTGTAGTTGAATTTGTGTTAAGAATTTAACAGGGAAGAGTGATGCTCGGCCGTAGAAGTTTGGTAGGAGTTAAACAGTTTTACTCGTATTTTAGCACAATGTCTTATGGCTCAAGAAATCAAATGAAAGGGGGTCTATTATGTCCAAGCCACTTGTAGTTGAATTTGTGTTAAGATTTTATTGTCTTCATTTTCCAGTGGTAGTCAATGCCACAGGGTTCATAATTAGATCTATATTTGAGATTTTAAGTCAACAACGCTGAGAGTTGAGTCATTACACAGAGAACTAAATTCTGTGAAGGATCCATGTTGATGAAACAGACAATCCATAGGCCCATCGTTTATTGATCAGCTGGTATCAGAGTAGGTTCCAAAGACTTAGAGAACACTTGCATGTTAAACACCCACAACCAGTACCAAATTAGTGGAAAATAATTATTTTCGGACCTATAGAGAAGTAGAGGACCATCAATGGTGGGGATTCCTCATGAAGAACATGACAAGGAATACTTGAAGGTTAGATTTGCTTGGCAGGAGTAGAGCATTGCTTACATTGACAAAATTGGTGACATAGTTGTTGGTGAAGAAAGATAGGGAAGAAAACTCAATAGAGAATGATCATGAAGAATACAAGGCTAGTTGATTTGTAAATAGTATGCCTATGGCCTGTCCATTATGTCAATCATAGATCCTTCACGGAATTTAATTCTTTGAGTAATGGCTCAACTTTGCTAACTTAAAATCTCAAATTTAGACCTAATTCTAAACCCCTGTGGCATTGACTAGCACTGGAAAATGAATACAATAAAATTTTAACAAATATTCATTTGCAAGTGGCTTTGACATGATAGATCCCCTTTCATGTGCTTTCTCTAGCCATAAGACATTGTGGTAAAATATGAGTAAAACTATTTAACTCCTACCAAACATCTATTCCTAAGCATCACTCTTCCCTGCTAAATTCCCCCATCCCACCCTAGTCTCTACTCCATTAACAAACCAACCTATTCATCTGCTTGGGCACTCTTCTTTTGAGACTCCTTCAATTTAAAATCTTTTTCACCAATGAACCAAAACCCGAAATGGGTATCAGTAAAACAATTATATCTCAATGCCCACATAAAATTTTGAGCTAAAACGTGAAACCTAATTGCAGATCTACAAGAACTAGAAAGGCTTCCCCATCGATTCCCAGGAGAGAAACATTGCATATGAGATTTTGGACATAATTTCCAAACCATATGGGACAAGTATGGGGTGTTTCACAAGTTAAGAATTCATTATTGCACATGAAGAGGTGATTGTAAGCACAAATAGTGTGTTATTCTCTCATTATATTGCACAGAACACAAGGGGGGATTGAGAATATATGTTGGTGGTATAATAGAGCCAAAATGAGGGTGATTGTAGACCAATGTGCCTTGTACAAGGCACACACACAGTCCCAAGCAACTAGAAATTCCAGAAGTTAATAACACAACAGTTGATTGTCAAATTATTAATGCCATGAGTGGGATTAAGATGCATCTAACCAACAATACATATCTATTTGTAGCAAGAAATTCAATTCCTAAATCATTTTCCTATTCAACATTCTAACAATCGATTTGATGCAGAATTATAAGTGTATTATACATAGGAAACCAAAACAGGACTAACTACAACCAATGAAGATTTATTATTCTTATAGAATTCATTACATAGGGGTGAGTTATGCATGCTCAAAATCTCATGCATTGTTACTCACTAGCAGATAAAAATTGCAAATGACCATGGCTCATAGATACCTTTGCTAAGTCTGGACGGTCTCCTTGACTCCTTCGTCCACCAGACTTCCAACAGGTTGCACTCTTCGATCTCTTTCTTCCACTGCTACACTCCCCTAATTCTCCTTTCATTCCCCTTAGTTCTTCACTACAACCTTTATTTTTAACAAGATGCCTTTGGAAGGACAACCATGATGATGGCTCACTTCCAATTCCAACTTTTCCAAAAGGAAAACTAAAATCAAACAAAATATTACATACTTATTACAATATTTAAAAAAGGGTTTGTCAAAGATCCAATTCAGATCACCCAAGGATCCTCAAGTCAAGTGTCCAACCTCCAATGTATATATCACATAGTCCCAAGATAAAAGGGCTCAATGACCTCCTCCAAAATTTTCATCCTCCTAAGTAGATACTTATCCTAATTGAGAAACCACCCCCCTCAATGTCTGCACCCAAAGGGTTAGTCATCATGTCAACTAGGGTAACATCCTCNGAATTCATTACATAGGGGTGAGTTATGCATGCTCAAAATCTCATGCATTGTTACTCACTAGCAGATAAAAATTGCAAATGACCATGGCTCATAGATACCTTTGCTAAGTCTGGACAGTCTCCTTGACTCCTTCGTCCACCAGACTTCCAACAGGTTGCACTCTTCGATCTCTTTCTTCCATTGCTACACTCTCCTAATTCTCCTTTCATCCCCCTTAGTTCTTCACTACAACCTTTAGTTTTAACAATATGCCTTTGGAAGGACAACCATCATGATGGCTCACTTCCAATTCCAAATTTTCCAAAAGGAAAACTAAAATCAAACAAAATATTACATACTTATTACAATATTTACAAAAGGGTTTGTCAAAGATCCAATTCAAATCACCCAAGCATCCTCAAGTCAAGTGTCCAACCTCCAATGTATATATCACATAGTCCCAAGATACAAGGGCTCAATGACCTCCTCCAAAATGTTCATCCTCCTAAGTAGATACCTCTCCTAATTGAGAAACCACCCCCCTCAATGTCTGCACCCAAAGGGTTAGTCATCATGTCAACTAGGGTAACATCCTCCTCGATAAGGACACATACTAACACTCTAACCAAGGTGAAGCATCCACCCAAACTGAGCCCGATTCATCCTTATGTCCATGAAGCATTGCCAAGGGGATAGTAAACCTAACACTCTCCTAACAAGGTGAAAACACTTTTGGAGTAACCCTAAAATCTAACATTATGGTTATTAACCCAATCCCAAAATATGGGATCCCAAAATATGGGGTTGTGAGGATTGTATATTCTAAGGATGTGAGGTATGTTGGTCCTACAACTTATGCTTATGTAATTCCACTATACAACATTCACCTCACAAACCATGGGTTTATTATATGCTACTCCCACAACTTTCACTTAAAAAAACTTTCAATTACTTCAATAATTAGAAACCCTATGAATCCAAGCTACGTTAAAGGAACTAGATTGATTCTCTCATTGTTTTGAAAATGCAAATTATAATGATCAATGAAACTTTCCATTCAACATTTATGGTGTGTGACATTTTCATTGCATTTTTCTTTCATTAAACTCAAGACAAGCATATGCATGCCATCTTAATAATCAAATATATTGTGTGAAAGATCTTGTGTGTTTTGATGAATTATATGATCAATTATTAATATGGCTCCTTGAATCTAATGATTTTTTTACTCAATTACAGTGCCTAATATGTGTGATTTGAAATAATTATAATCAATTATGGTGCCTAATGTGTGTCGTGAAATATTTGTAAGTAGGAGGGATTACTTTATAAAGAGTGGACCAAGTAAAAAAAAAGAGAAGGATTTGTGACTAGAATTTAAGGAACAATATAAAACTAATTTAAAAAGTTGGAAAAGTGTTTTAACAAAACATGGTTGATTGGGGATACTTACTATGCATAGGACTACTAGGGTGAAGAGACAAGATTTTGATGTTATTTATTCCGAGAGGTTGTTACAAATACAGATTCAGTAGGTTAAAGACTGAATCACATTAAAATATTGATCAAGTGGAGAAAGAAATTAAAAGAGAAGTCTGAAAAATGAGTGGACCAAAAATCATAATTGTCTTACATATACAAGGAAGTGCTAAGCAAATATTTCACCAATGTAATAAGCCTAAATATTTCATCAAAGGAAGCGCTAAGAAAATATTTCATCAATGAAATTATAATTCACTCGTACAAGTAATTCAAGGGACATCACGCCCGTGTCAAAGGTTGCAACCTATTTACTCCACAATATATAATAGATGTCCATTTATCAATGTAAATAATGGAAAATGAATTATAAAATATGGTTATTTTTATATCAATTGCATGTTATTGGTATCAGAGCTAAGATCTTGGAAAAATTGTGGATTAAAAAAAAATTCTCTCTACCAAGTTGTTCACCATGCTCACTCCAATCATCATACCTTTTCTTTTTCCAGCCACCAATCTTTACTCCAACCATCATACCTTCTCTTCCAATCATTGTACAACATCATCTTTCCAATTGTACAACATCATCTGTATGGCGTCACCATTTCCCCACTTATTGTGTCTTCTTTTCCAATTGTACAATGCCATCTTTTATAGCTACAGTGTCGTACTAGTGTTGTATGTGGGGTACATATAGTAAAACCAATACATAATTGTTCATTCTTATACTTTTTGGCTGATACAAATAATCTAACTCTTCATGAGATAAACGAATAATTCAAGGAAGACCTCATGTGTTGGAGAGCCTCCCAATTCAAAAATAATAACTTATATAGTGAAAAATATGGAAGTTAAAACTGGCACAAAAATTGAAGGGATCATCAAAAAACTTGTCATTCTTATGAATAAGGAGAACTCAAATTTCAAGCTGCTCAAGGAGGAGCTCAAACCATTAAAAAACGAAAGTAAGGGAATAAGCAGTGCAAATTCACACATTTTTTTCATAGCCACACTAGTCATCCAACTCAAATTCATCCAATTGTTTTCACACATGGTAAAAATAACAATACCCAATTTTGACGATGAGGATGATTGAGAAGGAACAAGCTGGATTAATAAAGTCAAAAATTATTTATATTTTCATCACATACACATACTCGATGAGGAAGAGAAAATCAGCATTGCATTGATGCACTTGGATAAATTGGCTTGTGATTGGTTCTTATGGTGGAACTCCAAATCTCAAGTGCTAGCTAGAGATTGGGACACATTCAAAAATATTTTTTTCAAGTGTTTCCAAGATATAGAGGACCAAATATTCATCAGACTCACCTGGTTGCAACAATCAGGCTCAATGGATGAATATTTTAATGATCTATATGTATTAGCCACCCACATTATAGACCTATCCAATAAATGTCTACTGAATATTTCCATATCAGGGTTGAAAACGAATATACAAAATGAACTCAAATTACTAGAACCCAAGGATATCGAGCAAGCACAACAAAAATGCAAACTCATTGAAGAAAAACTCATGTCATATCAACAATTCCCTGACCTCCAATTTGGGAAATCAAGTTCAAAATATATTCCTCTTGATCTAAGGGGCTCACAATCAGATAAAAGGGAGAACAAGAGATGATGTTTCACATGCAACGCACCCAATTAGAGTCGAGGGCATAAATGCAAAGACAAAATACTCTTCCTATGTGAATAATAATAATAATAATAATAATAATAGTGACAGTGACAAGGAATATGAAGTTGGGAACACATCTACTAACGATGACACTAACAATGAGTCTAACAAACAAAAGTTCACACCAACACTTTCTATCACCACAATGACAAGTAGCTCAACCCCAAACTCTCAAAGTATTTGGATACATTAAGAAAACTAAAGTAATTGTGCTTATAAATAGTAGCAATTCACACAATTTTATAGATACAACAATCATAAAGAAATTAAATATATTTGTCTACCCTAGCTCTAATTTCCAAATCCTGATTACAAGGGGTAGAACTACTTCTTGTGATGGGAAATGTAATAAGGTAGAATTAACTATCAATGACTACAAGTTAAGATCTCCAATGTATGCCATGGTGATAGAGGGGGTAGACATTGTCTTACAAGCCCAATGGGTGGCCTTTATTGGGACAATAAGATTGAATCTACAAAAACAGTTCCTAAGATTCTATATAAATGAAAAAAAATACAAATACAAATTCCATGGAATCAACAACCTACCCACCCAAATAGTTTCATCCAACAAAATGAATAAAATGATTCGGAAGGGAGCCCAAGCCTATGTTTTACACTGTTATTCAATGGAATGAATGTATGATGAAACAAAATATCCCAAAGGTCTCTATAAGATGCTTAAGAAATATAATACAGTCTTTCAAGACTTACCTTATGGCCTTCCCCTAGTACAACAAAGAGATCGTATCATAGAGTTCATTCTTGGATCAAAGGTAGTTAAGGGGAAGTCTTACAAGAAATTTCATCAACATAATATAGAAATTAAGTGTTTGTTTCAGGAATTATTAGACTATGGTACAATAAAAAGCAACAAGATCGTGTATTCAACACTGATCGTAGTAGTAAGGAAAAAGGACAGCTCCTATAGACTCTGTATTGATTATTATGCACTAAAGAAAATTAGCATCAAAGATAAGTTTCCCATCCCATTTTTTGACAAACTATTTGGCAAACTCCAGGAAGCCAAGTATTTCTCGAAACCAAATCTGAAATTTATATTTTATTAGATAAGAATATGAGAGGACATTCCAAACATTGTCTTTTTGTACATATGAGAGCCTATATGAATTTCATGTCATGCCTTTTAGATTATCCAATGCCCAAACTACCTTCCAGGTAGTAGTGAAAAATCTATTTCTTCCACATGTGTAAACGTTTGTACTGGTGTTCTTTGATTATATACTTATTTATAGTAGAAATTGGAATTTTCACCTTAATCACGTAGATATGGTGTTGAAACAATTAGAAGAAAAGAATTTATATGCAAACAAATCAAAATGCAGTTTTGGAAGAAGAGAGATAGAATTTATGGGCCACATAGTCTCAACAAAAGGAATTAAAGTGGACCCAAAGAAGATTGAAGCAATTACTATGTGGCTTGCACCAAAAACTATCACATCTTTATGAGGATTATTGGGTCTTACAAGATATTACAAAATATTCATAGAAAACTATGCAGAGAAAGTTGCTCCACTAACAACACTATCGAAAACAGACATTTTTAGATGGAATGGTGTAGTTGATGCTTGCTTTAAGAATATGGAGACTGTAATGACTTCAACCTCATTTATGGCTACCCTGGAATTGATTAAAACCTTTGTGCTCAAATTCAATGCTTCATGAACAAGAATAGGAATTGTGCTTATGCAAGAAAACCACTACATTGCTTTCAAAAGATGGAAATTAAATTCTAGAGAGGAAGCAAAATATACTTATGATAAGGAGATGTTAGAAATCATTCATGCCTTGGAAAAATGGAAACAGTATATGTTTGGAGTTAAATTCTCGAACAAGACAGAGCATGACAACTTGAACTATTTCTTAAACAATAAGAGATTATCACCAAAACAACAAAAATGGGTAAGCAAAATCCAAGTTTTTTATTTTGAAACTCTCTACAAGAAGGGAAAGGAAAACCAAGTTTTCGATAGATTATCAAGAAAATAAGGGGATGTTACACTATGTTCAATTTCAATACTCACTCTTGAATGGATTTATAATGTTCAAGTTGAATATGTGAAAAATCTAGAGATCAAAAAGATAATCATGGAAGTCAATAACAATGTGGCATCACACTCCAACTTTACATGGGAAAACGATATACTATGGTATATGAGAAGAATATATTCACCTAACACTTCCAAATTCAAAATGCAAATCTTAAGAGAGATTCGTGACTCCCCTTTTGCGGGCCATGTTGGATTTGTCAAAACATACTGCAATATCTGACAATCTTTCTTTTGGAAAAGAATGAAGGTTGATATTCAGAAATATGTAGTAGTGTTTGATACATGTTATCCCCAATTTCTAGGGATAACTAAGGAGA
>JZKD02S1858808.1:35036-46956 GCA_000966675.3 Picea glauca
TGTACTAATTTGCAAATTAGAATGATTTTATAAAAATATATCATCCTTCTATTCAAGCTTTGGAATATGTATTTTGCATTACAAATGCATGGTTTTTAAGAAAAATATCTATTTAATCATTAGACACCAACTAATTCAATATCTTCTACTAAATGTATTGAAAGGTTAGCATGAATGTCCATGAAACTTAAAGAGAGTTTCTCCTCCAAGGTGCAAACAATTTTTTTCATCTCTTCTTATAATGATAAAATAGAATCAACAACAATGTTCCTTTAAGTGATCTATATATCAAATTAATATAAAATACACCATAAAATAGAACCAGGGTTTGAAAGTGTTTAGGCCTTGTTCTACAGTGCACATACGTCGCGGGGAATCTTGATCTTCGACACTTTAATTTTAGCAGCATAGATGTTTATTCCGATGAAAACCCTGTCAATGAAGCTCAGCGTGGAGGCATTTGATGATTCAGTGAAATTTTGAGTATTTAGGTTCGATCTTCTTATAAGCTTTTAATTGAATGAGTGTAAACATTTCATATTTTGAATCTTTATTTATGTACTATTATTGATTTGCACGCAAGGTTTTTTCTTAAGAATCTTGAGCTCTCTTAGCTCATTATCTTTGTGAATATCTAGCTCTTTGAATGAAGAAAAGTATGCACTTTCATTATTCTTGAATTGTGAAAATTTGATTCGTAATACGTTAAATTCTTAGTTGTTTGCAACTCCTGATGTCGTATGTTCTTAGTTGTTTGCAACTCCTGATGTCGTATGTCTCCATGCCTGACACATCGGCTTTAGTGTGGTCATTATTCTTCGAAAAGGACGAATGTTTGAAATTCTATGAATGAAGTTTTGTAAAGTAGTCCTTTGTAGGTCTAGTCCCAATCCTCTACAACCTTTGCGGTTGGGATGCAATCTCTTCGGTCGAGACTTGACGGTCACTACTAAAAGCTTGGATAAGATAAAGATTTAGATTTATTGAGATTTTCTGGGCGAAGTCCCATTTACAAGGTTTTTGACCGTTAAATGCCACCAAAAGATGTTAAAATAGTCATATTGCAACCTGTAAGCCCTCCGAAACTTGCATAATGTGCCTGAAATGTTTTAGTATTTTTGACAGTTGAATCCTACTTTAAGATGTAAAAAATGTCTTAGTGCATTCCATTAGCCATGCAAAATGTGTTAAATGTACTGTGTTTATTCATTTTTTGAAGTGAAATTCAAGTATGGGTTTCATTCAGCAATGCCCGAGGGGATTCACCACAAAATCCCCATATAGAGGTTTGTTTTTCCCTGCTTTAAGCAGCAGGCCATGACAATATCCAAAATAGATATATTTATATCTTTTGAGGCCTAGAACAGTGGATTGTTTGGAGAACGGTTCTTTGGCCCTCAATATGGGGTCTTGCTTGTCCACCTGCGATGAAGTTGTTCATACCTTGACAGGAGATAACCTGTAGAAAGAGGCCTTAGAAGCTTTATAAATAGAGGAAAAGAAGGATGGGCATATGGCTTGTATTCCCTGTAGAATGTGTGTAAACGGATCGAGTGATATTGCATCAATTTACTCACAACAAGGGAAGAAGGGATTCAAACAGGATTGCATGGTTGTTTGGGAGGTATTTGGCTATAATTTCCACTCGCTTTATACTCTTGGATGCAAAATTCAAATAATTCTTTCAGTTAAGCAATTAAATGAAGCAAAATAGTTTCACAGTCATTAAAAATGTCTATTTAATTGGTTGAGTGATATATGTTTGTGTCGTGACCCTGTAAAAACATGTAAACAATTTGGGTATATTTCACATGTTGGGTTTTAAGAACTATTGAGCTTCTGCTTCATCATTGTATGTGCTTATCATAATTACAGTGTTTTGGATCTTGTGAAGATACAGTCTTCTATGGTGTTTTTGATGGCCAAGGTCTATATGGACATTTGGTGTCAAGAAGAGTCAGAGACTCATTACCTTCAACTCTAATAGATCAATGGCACGAGCTTATTTCATAGGAATATAACTTTTCCAAGGGGATCCTGTCCAAGGATCGTGATGAAGAGAGTGAAAGCAGATGAAAGGATGATTATGGTTCTTGCAAGGATGAATCACAAATGTTCGCGATATGGAAGGAGTTACATCTGAGAGCTTTTAAAGCTATGGATAAAGAGCTCAAATTGCATCCTACTTTGGATTGATTTTGTAGTGGAACAACTGTTGTAACCATTGTCAAGCATGTAAGACATTAGTCAGTTGAATAATCATCAAATAGAACATACATTTTATTGCATTTATGGATTTTGATCTCAAGAAATGTTTGTTTTCGTTGATATTGTGTCGTTGATAAGGGGGTGCTTAGATCTCCGATGTCGAACTTGGGAATAAAAAAAATAAATCCACTATAATAATGATTTCCAATAAAGAACTCTTTGAAAACACATAGTTAGTTCCATTCAAAGGTAAGTCTAATGACTAAGGGACTTTAATCTCCTCGGGTCTGCAAGTCCATCTCATGGTTCCAAGGCATCCTAACTCATATAAAAGCAACATGGAATAGTTCACCTCTACTACCATTGATCAAGCAAGGAAGGTTTGACATTGAAACCTTCTGCACCAACCCTCTACACCCTCCCAGGAAATGCGCTTACTGCCATTTGTAGGCAAAGGCCTTACATCCTCCCCCACTAAACTTATTGTCATCCCAAGAATATACAACCAACACTTGTTTAAGTGCCCTAATCTTTTGATTCTTGAATATTGGAATCTTGTCTTCATACTACAACAACGCCTTTTTCCTTTCCCAAATGTTCTCTTCAAGTCCGTCTTTCCAATTGAAAAACCTTAGTCTTGGATTGTGACCTAAAATTGTTCTTTATTGGCTAAGAGCTTGTCTTCCTCCAATGTAAGAAAGTCCAAAACCCCAAAGCATTTGGCGGGAGTGGAAGTCTACCCAAGACCCAAAGACATTTGACAAGAGTAAAATACTCCCTCATAAACCACCAACAAATTTGTCTTAAAATTGTATTAATAAAAGCGAAAATTATAATCTTAAGTACTATAATGAACAACTTGGCTAAAAACATTCTACACATATTATTATGGTGCATACTCATATGGAGAATGAGGTTGCTTTGGCAATCAAAGGGATACTATTGTCCCAAGTTTCATTAAAGGTGAAGAACGCACACATTTAGAGATCATGCTTAAGGCAACTCGTGGACAAGGGGAGAAATATTAACATAAACTTGACCTTTAATTTGGATCATAACACAAACATTGATGCAAGACTTGTAGTAGGAAAGCACCAAAGTGCTTGGAATTGGGATGCACAAACATTATCAAAAGAGATGCTATGCTTATTTAAAGTTAGATTACATTGAAATCTAAAATTTTGTTTTTCTATATTTTCTTAAATTAAAAGATATATTATTAAAGGTAGTAGTTTAATTGTTTTAGGTTTTGGTCTTTTTTTTAAGATATTTTATGTTTATTTTTGTGAGAAATTTCATTAAAATTTGTTGGATATGTAGATTTGAACTATAGATTATAGATTTAAGTGGTTAAGTAAATAATAGAAAATTAAGATTTAAATGATTAAATAAATAATAGAAAATGTGATTTTATCTGATCCGAAAAAACATAAAACAATTAAACAAAAACATAAAACAATTAAACAATGAACTTTAATAAAATAACCAAGTTTGGATTTGGGATGCATAAACATTACCTGGATTTGGGATGCATAAACATTACCAAAACATGTTAAAGTTAGAATACACAGAAATCCACAATTTGATTCCATCCTCAAAATTAATTGAAAAATAAATAAAGTGGCCTCACAGTGGGAAAATAAAGGGGTTGATTTCCAAATATTGCCTTGCAATTTAAAAAAAAATGAGGGTTTCTTCCCAACACAGGCCATTAATAGTTGGAAGTTGCACAACTTTGTCGATATGGAATATACTAATAATTTGATTGAGTAATAATTAAACCTCAATTTAGCTTCCAAATAATGCCAATCATATAGATGTCAGTTGGCGAGTACGTTGATCTCGTGTCAAGCGGACAAACATATATGTTGATTTTGTTATAAACTAGACCTGTAACAAAAAATCCAACTATTTTACATAAATTTTAGAACATAATAACAGTAATAAATTATAATAAATATAATATTATGATTGCCAATATTAAATGAATATAAGTAATTAAACCTCAATTTAGCTTCCAAATAATGCCAATCATATAGATGTCAGTTGGCGAGTACGTTGATCTCGTGTCAAGCGGACAAACATATATGTTGATTTTGTTATAAACTAAACCTGTAACAAAAAATCCAACTATTTTACATAAATTTTAGAACATAATAACAGTAATAAATTATAATAAATATAATATTATGATTGCCAATATTAAATGAATATAAGTCTTAAGTACTAATATAACTAAAATTGGCATTTATTTAGTAACTATTTTACTCGCCCATCCACAAAGAGCAATCTGTAAGGTATACAAAGACATGATAACTGACAATTTACAACAACGTATGCTACCTATTCCTTTGTACGGTCACTAACGGTGAAAAAAACTAGCTAAGAAAAAGCTTATGTTGTCTTTTATGGATGTGTCCAAAGGAAACAAATTAACGTGAAAACCAAGCTTTCAGGATAAAGACTTGAGACTCCTGAAAATCCAATGTAACAAAATCAGACATAAAACTTGCTATCAACAATGCAAACAACAAAAATATTATGCAATGACGAAATTATCCATTATCGATGACTACTACACAATGGTTGTGTGTTAAGATTCGTCCATGTCAGACTGTATTCATGGGAAGATAGTTCCACTCCCCACATTTGTGACTGCCATGTATGTAGAAGCATGCATCCATCAGCACTATCGTCCTTTATGCATTATAGAATTTGTCACCAATTATGTGTATATGCAACAACTAAAGTTTAGGATAAAATGTTACAAATAATCAATAACATTTGTCTACTTGGTGTTCATATGAAAGTTGAGAAATGATTTTAGGGGTTAAATTTTGCTCATGGGTTAATTTTCCATAGTTTTTCCAAAAGATTGCTATTTTAAAAATGATTCGCCCAAATTCTATAGGATAAAATTATTTACCTTAAAAATCGCCAAAATTTTATAAAAACTATATAAAATACTTAGAAATTTGAATATTTTTAAAAAAATATTGTCAAACATTTATAGTTGACATATCAAGGATTAGTAATATTCGTCAAGGTTTCTACATTTTAAAATAAATTTCCATCCTTAAAATCATCGGTCACCCAACCTACGCCTCTCGTGAACATTAGAACATATCCAAAAACTTACTCTAATTTCGACATCCCTGCCTGAAACAAAATAAAACTGCACTTGTCCATGCTATTCTATGAAAGCTCATATGTGTAAACAATGTGCAGAAGCAAGCGAAACATGTGTGAATCCTACTACAAAGTTGCAGCTGGCAATGATTCTAGTTTTCTCTGTGTAAACAACAGAAGAGTAAACTACACGAAGGCCAACTGCCATAGTAAACATTAAAATTGTAAAATGATAAAAAATATTTGCCCCTTATACGATATGAGAAATTTATCAAGACCATGCTCTAAATATGTCATATTGCAAGCAAATATGTCGTATTGCAAGCACTATTGGATATCAGTTTATCAGTAACAAAATCCATCCAACTATTTCATATAATAGAAAAAGGCCCTACACGGAACATACCAATCTGCCTCCCGGCCACTAAAAGCAGCTAAACAAGACACGACCACAGATCAATGGATAAACAAGTATGAAAGATCCGTTTCAAAATTTCCCCATTGTAATTCATTAAATGTCACACACATTTAAATCAATCCATGTTACAGATATTCATAGTTTGCAAAACACCCAAAACACTTCCCAGAAAAAAAACACCCAAAACATAATCACAGATTATCATTATTAAAACCGCCATTTTTAAACAAAACCTGTTGTTGCAACAAAAGTTAAAAGTCCAGATGATATACACCGGAACCAGATATACCACGTGGATTTTGAACATTTAAGTGTTACACTGTCATAACAAACATATTCAAAGGATATGAATTTAATGACATAATATTCATTTCAATGTAATTCTCCAAAGGCCTTCAATTAGAGGCAGAACTGCAATTATAGTAATCTTCACAGAATTTGATCTGTACCTTCTAGTCGCTTACTCGCATGTGCCTCTAATGACGCAGGTTTTGAAGGGTCTGTTCTCTCTGATCTGATTGCAGAACAGTTTTGTCCTCCAAATCTCTTAAGTCCTGGTCAGATTCAAGTTCGCTATTTAAGAGTAGCCAGATCACATATTTTTCAATAAAATGGAGGCGGAGGATGTTCGAACGGACGGGAATGGCGGTGTAAGTCCCTCAAACCCTAAAATCTCTGAAAGAAAATCTCATTTTGAAGCCGGAACCAAAATGCAAGCCAACACTTCAGAGCCAAATGGTTCTGGAAAAAAATCACACGGTTTAAACGGCTCGGACTCAAAATTTAAAGGAGAAAATCGCGAAAACCACTCAGAAAACGCCGAAGAAGATGAAAAATACGTAGAGTATATCCTCCTCAAAAAGCGAAGAATGATAGAAGCTCAAAAAAATTCACAGAGAAAGGGCAAGGGTTCTCTGTCAGAAGATGCAGAACATGCCAAGGAATTATGCGATTTTTCCTCGAGGGGATTCGAGTTCTGGACCCTCTTAAGAAAACTTCAAGAAATTTCATGGCATCATCGCCATCTGTGCGTTTGTAGAGATTGTGCTAATTGTCCCCCCAGGTCTTGTTTCTGCGGATCTCATAAGAAGCTTTTGAGAAGCTTGAGCTCCAAGACGTATCCAGGTTCTAGTAAAAAACTAAAATGAAGAAATTTGATTACCATATTGGCGACAATGAATTCATGGCTGTCGTGATTACTGAAAAATCGAAAATGAGGTTTCGGAATAAGAGCAGGGGTAGGCAGTGGCATTGCTGGGGCTATTGTGCATTAATGGGAGATGGATCAAAAATGCAGGTGGCAACATTAAAGATGCGATACAATATTGATTAGATGTAATCTGTCAAGAAATATGAGGCGGTGGAAATAAGGATGGTTTCAAAGGATGGTTTTGGACAAAACTAGTATTAGAAAACCTGTCAACTAATTGACAGGTTTTCTACAAAACTTGTTTCTAAATATGCTTTCGACATAATTAATTAATGTTAATAATAAAATATATTAATTAAACATTAATACTATTCAAAATTAACAATTATTAGAATAATACGTTATTAAAATATTAACATATTTTAATGTATCATATATAAAGTAATTACAATAAGTTAATAAAGTAAAAAATCATTATTACATAAATACAAATATTAAATTATTATATTATTACACTAAAGTATTAATATATTTTACACTATCCATATATTAAACAAATATGAATATATTAATAAAGTAATACTTTAATAAAATAATATTAAAGTATTAATACATGAATGAAATAAACATAAAAGTAATAGATTAAAAATATATAAATAAAATATTAATATATTTAAAGATAAAAGTAATAGTTTAAATAAAATAAACATAAAAGTAATATATTAAAAATACATAAATAAAGTATAATAATATTTTAAAAAAAGTAATATATTAAAAATATATAAATAAAGTATTAATATATTTAAAGATAAAAATAATAAATTAAAAATATATAAATAAAATATTAATATATTTAAAGATAAATAAAGTATTGGTACATTAATAATGCATTACTACATATTAGTCCTTTAAAATATTAGTTAATTAATTAATATATTAATAAAATATAAATGTAATTAATAAAATATTAAAATATTATTAATTAATATATCAATAAAACATTAATAATATATTAATACATTAATGAAATAATTAATTAATATTGATATACTAAAGTATTAATTAAATAATATATTAATGATATATTAATTAATGTATCAAATAATAATGATAAATACATTATTGTATTAAAGTATTAAATAATTAAAACATTGGTATAATTTATAAATTTGTTATTAAAGCATTAATGTATAATGCAATATATTAATTAATTAATAATAACAGTGTAAAGTATTAATGTAAGTTACATGATTTAATTAATTTATAATATATAAAATAAATTGTGTATATATGAATATATAATGTATTAATATACTAATAAAGTACTATATTAATGATACATTATTAAAGTAGTAATATATTAATATAGTATTATTGATTAATACATTAATAAAGCATAAAAACATTATAAAGGTATTAATAGTGTACATTAAAGTAATAAAGTATTAATAATATTGATAAAATAAAAATACAATTAAATTACCTTACACCATTATTACATTTAAATACAAAATATTAATGTATTATATTTTTACATTAAAGTATCAATATAATAATACAATATTCATGAATATATTAGTTTAATTAATACAATAATCATTAATGCATTAATACAATGTGCTACATTAATAAGATGATACATTGAAAATACATTCATAAACTAATATTATATTAAGAAAATATTAATACATTAAATTTATACTTTATATTCCTCACATTGTGATATTTTGAAATGTTTGCCACATTGTGACATTAGGATGTGTGCGCATATATCACACTATGGTGTTATGGCTCATCACATAGTGATGACAAGTCTATGTACGTAATATTGCGAGGTTACAAAGTTCGTGGAAATGTGACAAAGGACAGAGTTTTGTAACATAACGGAATTTCAACATGAACATCACATTGGGATGTGGGTTATGTTCATCACATTGCGAAATCATAAAATGTTCATCTCATTGCAATGTTGGGCTATGTTTGTCACATTACAACATTGCGTTTTGTACATCACATTGCGACAAGGGGTTATGCACATCACATTGCAACGTTTGGAATTGCTTGTCACATTGTGACATTACGATATTTGCATATATCACACCATGGTCATATGGTTCATCACATGGTGATGACGGGTATATATGCGTAACATTGCGACGTTACAAAGTTCATCGCAATGTGACAACAGATAGAGTTTTGTAACAAAGTGAGGTATCAACATGAACACCACATTGTGATGTGGGTTATGTTCGCCACATTGCGACGTCGAGAAATGTTCGACCCATTGCAATGTAGGGATATGCTTGTCACATTGCGACATAAGGTTCTGTACATCACATAGCGATGAGGAGTTATGTTTTTCACATTGTGAAATTTGGAAATGTTTGTCACACTGCAACATTGGGGTATGTACATCACATTGTGACAAGGGGTTATGTTCGTCACATTGCGAAGTTTGGAAAAGTTTATCAAAATGTGACGTTAGGATATGTGTGTAACATTGTGACGTGAGGAAATGTTTGTCACATTGAAACATCTATTTATAATCGTGACATTACAACATTAGTATGTTCATCCCATTGTAGTGTAGGGATATTTTTGTCACATTGTGGCATTGGGTTATGTATATCACATTGCGGCAAGGGGTTATGTTCGTCACATTGCGACGTTTGGAAATTTTTGACACATTGCGACATTGGGGTATGTAAATCACATTGCGATAAGGGAATATGGTCATCACATTGTGATGTTTAGAAATGTTTGTCACATTCTAATGTTAGGATATGCACATATATCACACCATGGTGCTATGGTTTGTGACATAGTGGTGAGGGTCTATGTGCGTAACATTGCGACATTACAAAGTTCGTCACAATATTGCAAAGGAAAGAGTTTTGTAACATAATGAGGTATCAACATGGACATCACATTGCGATGTGGGTTATGTTCGTCACATTGCAACATCGAGAAATGTTAATCTCATTGCAATGTAGGGCTATGTTTTTCACATTGTGACAGGGGGTTCTATACATCACATTGCAAAAAGGGGTTATTTTCATCACATTGTGGCGTCTGGAAATATTTAACACATTCTGACATTGGGGTATGTAAATCACATTGCAATAAAGGGTTATGCTCATCACATTGCAACGTTTGGAAATGTTTTTCACATTGTGATGTTAGGATATGAACATATATCACATCATGGTGCTATGGTTCGTGACATAGTGATGAATGGTCTCTGTGGGTAACATTGTGGCATTACAAAGTTTGTCGCAATGTTGTAAAGATTTTTTTTTGTAAAATAATGAGGTATCAACATGAACGTCACATTATGATGTGGGTTATGTTTGTCACTTTGGGACATAAAGAAATGTTCATCCCATTGCAATGTACGATTATGTTTATTAGATTGCGACATTGGGTTTTGTATATTACATTGTGACAAGGGGTTATGTTCGTCACATTGTGACATTTGGAAACGTTTGTCACATTGTGGCATTGGGGTATGTACATCAAATTACGATAAGGGGTTATGTTCATCAAATTGTGACGTTTTGAAATGTTTGTCACATTATGATATCATGAAATGCACACATATCAGACAGTGATGCTATTGTTTCTCACATAGTGATAATGGGTCTATGTGCATAACAATGTGATGTTACAAAGTTTGTCACAATATGATGAAGGAAAGCATTTTGTAACATAATGAGGTATCAACATGAACGTCACATGAGATGTGGGTTATGTTCTCCACATCGCGACGTTTTCAAATGTTCATCTCATTGCAATGTAGGGCTATGTTTGTCACATTGTGACATTGGGTTCTGTACATTAAATTGCAACAAGGGGTTATGTTCATCACATTCCAAAATTTGGAAATGTTTGTCACATTGCAACATTGGGGTATGTACATCACATTCTGACAAGGGGTTATGTTCATCACATTGCGACGTTTGGAAATGTTTGCCACATTGTCGATGTGGGTTAGGTTTTCCACATTAAGACATCAAGAAATTTCCATCTCATTTCAATGCAGGGCTATGTTTGCCACATTGCAACATCAAGTTATGTACATTACAATGCAACAAGGGGTTATGTTCATCACATTGCGATGTTTGGAAATGTTTGTGACACTGTGACATTAGGATATGTGTGTATCATTGTGACATGAGGATATGTTCTTCAAAATGAAACGACAAGGATATGTTCATCACATTGTGACATCTATTTATAATCATCACATTGCAATGTTATTATGTCTATCATATTGTAACTTTACTATGTCCATCACATTGTGACATTACAATGTAGGTTTTTGTACATCGCATTGCAAAGTATGGTTTTGTATGTCGCATTGTGTTGGTGGGTTTTGTACAACATATTGTGACATTGGAATATGTTCATTATATTGTGACATCAAGAAATGTTCATGACATTGTGACATAGAGTTATGCTGGATTGCATCAAAGTTAATTTATGTTGTATCATAAGTAATTTTATCATAGTTTATTAGATCATTGGTAGTGTTTGTTGGATTGCATCAAATGTAATTTATGTTGGATCAAAATTTATTTAAAACTTTGTCATAGTTTATTGGATCCGAGGTAAATTAAAAATTTATCATTGTTTAAAATATTTATATGAAATATTTTGTCAAAGTCACTTGCATAAAATATTTCATCAAATTCACTAGGATTGAATATAAAAATACAAATGTTATAATGGAAACCAAATAAAATAATGTAAATGGAGTATTTACATCTTTTTCATTTTCTCTTGAAACACTAAGTGAAACTAAATCTTATACTTTAAATTATTCCATGGTCATTGTACCTGTAACTTTTTTATTTTTTAATTCTATCATTTAACCTTATTTGTATGATGATGGTAGACCAAAACCAAATCATAGATTAGTAGCTATGTAAGTGATAGATTAATAGTCATGTCCTAGTTTACATTTAAAAAAAATCCTTCAAACAAAATAGCCAACCACATTTAAATGTCATTTT
>JZKD02S1858808.1:63973-80191 GCA_000966675.3 Picea glauca
GCTGGGAGCTAGTTGATTCTTTGGATAGTGTGCGTGGCCCCTTTGTGGCTCGAGGGACTAAGGGGGAATAAGAGTACCCCTAGCGTTGGCTGGGAGGTACTGGTTAAGTCTCATCGGTCGACAAGCGGGAGTTGCACAAAGCACGCAGGACATCAACTTAGAGCGGGCGATCAGGCAACGATACGCTTTCTTTATTTTTGCATGGTAGATTGTAGTAGGATTTATGTTTGGGATCTGCATGTTTAATTGGGTAAGTAAATTGATTGGTGTAGCATTATAGTTGATGACTGAATTTTTCCCTAGCCTATACTCAATGATTGATTGACTCCCATGGACTTCGATTCCCGACATGTCTTGACCGCCCTGTGGTGTATTGATTGTGAAGATTGTGGTTGTTTAGCCTTTTGTCCCTAGCTCATCAGTCCTTGCCTGAGAAGTCGGCCAGGAGCCTGATCTACGACCATCACTTTGGCGTTAATAGACCTATAGATCTCAACGCCCTGCTTTTTTATGCGTGGATGATGAGCGAAGGACGTTCCTATCAGTCATCTACCTCTATTATTGTCCTTGGCTGATTGTTTGATTTCACCATCTAGAAAAGACCTATGCGTATGGATTATCTTGCGTCCTTGTTGGTTTTTCTCTGCGCCTTGACTGATAGAATCCTTGCAATCATTTCCATGACTTTTCCCATTGGATCCTTGCATTTCTCTTAATGTTGTCTGCGTTGTATGGGTATTCTGGCAATGGAAAAATGAATTGATTTCATGTCTGCATTTTTACATTTGGTATTCTGGCAATGGAAAAACGAATTGATTTCATGTCTACATTTTTATATTGGCATCCTGAAAATGGAAAAACAATTAAATTTCTAAGTCTGCATTTTTATATGTGGTACACTGAATTGGATAAACATTTTGTGTTATTTCTCATTCTGTGTTGTAATGGTATACTGGAAATGGAAAACGAATTAAATTCTTTGTCTATGTTTTACTTTTGGTACCCTAGTAAGAGAAACAAAAACGTTTATTTTCCTGTATGCGTTGGCATTGGCATCCTGGCAGTGAAAAAGGGAAACCTCGGTCTATTCATCCCTCTTTGGTTTGCATCTCATTTTTACCTTTGGGGCGAATTTCCCTTGAATAAGACTGCGTCATGCACTTAAGAATTTTTGTTTTTGATTACCTTGTTGCCTGGCAAATTCACCCCTCTCTAGACTGCATTTCATTTTACTGCTGGGGCAGTTTTTGCCCTTGTTGAAGACTGAGTTAAGCATTAAAACTTACTGCTATTAGATTCTTGTGAATGCCCACGAATTGCAATTACTTGATGTTACAGTTTTCCCATTTGTCAACCACGTTTTTTCCTTAACTGGTGTTAAATGAGTTTTGTTGTTTAAAACACCCACGATTTTTCTCTAATCGATTCACTGAGTTGTTGTTTAAAACGCCCATGAATTTGCTCTAATAGATTGATTGAGTTGTTGTAATTGCCCATGAATTGGCCTTTAAATGTTGAAAGAGTTTGTTGTAAAGGGGCACGAGATTGCCTTATTATTTGCCAGAACAATTGCTACAGTTATTAGCCATGTTAATTGCAATGTTAAATGTTATAATAACTGCCTTATTATTTGCCAGAACAATTGCTACAGTTAATTGCCTTGTTAATTGCAATACTAAATGCTTTATTATTTTCCTTATTAATTGCCAGAACAATTGCTACAACATTGTGAATGGTTAGCAGATTCCTTCTTATTGATTAAATGGCCACGAGTTGCCTAAATTGCTGACTGTGCCTTTTAACCTGTAAATGACATCAGTTCTAGGCAACTAACTAATGCTTTAGCATTTATGCCCTAAGTTTTTAACTTTACCTGGTAGTGAATCTTATTGAAGGCGTATGGCAGTAAATCTATTTAGGTGCATGGCCTTAGTCTCTCATTGAATGTATATGGCTTTATGGCATTTACACTTCTTAGCCGATTCCTTTAATGTTGTAGACAAATGTCATTTTGGTACAATGAGTAAAGATAGACGCATGTGGTAATTTATTGAGTTAGTAAATGCATAGTTGTTGCTTTGTGCCTTGATGTAGTAATGTTGTTATTGCTATATTAATTGTTAGGTTAATTTTCATGTTAGATGCCTTGTTATTTGCTTTATTAATTGCATTAATGATAACATTCTACATTAATATTGTTACTATTGTTATTAAGTTAATGGCTAGTTGGATGGAGATTTTGGGATTGATATAGAATTGACCATTTAAGTTGTGTTAATGACTAAAATTTTATTAGTGAGTAAGGACTGGATTGCAAATTTTAGACTCGCTAAATTGATTTATGATTGAGGTTAGAGGGAATTTATAATTATAGTTTTAGTATTGATTACTTAGAGTTGCAAGATTGATTGTATTAATGTTTATTTAGCGAGTGCATTATTGACTAATTGTAACTTGACGTGCCCTGTTTAGAATGGAACCGATGTTAAAATAGATTGTAATCATGGATCAATTAGACTGGGCGATTGGTTGGGTTGGGGACGATGTCATGTATGGGCTCCCATCACCCCTTGTCTTCGTCCTCTTGTGTCTGATTGACCTTTTGTGTGGGGTGTAGGTATAGTCTCCCAGTTAGTATTCGGCTCCTAGCGCGTCATATTTTTCTAGAGTCCTTGGTCCGGATAGCTTATGTTTGCGCCAAGGTATGGACACGTCTATCACCTATGGGATAGCGGCGAACGAGATCTTGGCCGGAGTCAGTTTGTTTCTGTGTGAGTGTTTTCGGGTGTTGCAAGTTTCTTTTGGCGCATGGGTTGAACGCCTTTAGGAATTGGGTTCGCATGCCTTGAGGTTCTCGTCTTGATCATCTAGGCCGTTGTGTCGGGATGGGGATGTTGACCCTCATCTTGTAGGCATGATCACGTTTTTGTCGGGCGGGTAGTCGTTCCTCCTTGTTATTCTATGCATGTTTTTCCCAGTTACCCTTGTGCCTGTACGTGGTGTCATAGTTTCCTGTTGCCTGAGTTGCGTGCTTCTGTTCGTCATTTGTATTGTGGTCAAATTGTTGTCGTCGTTGCCTTCTTTCCTCTTAACTCTTAAAAACAAAAAACAAAAAAATTGGCCATGGTTGACAATGGTTAACAGTTACTAACTATGTTTGAGCTTGGTATACTATGGATAACCATGTGTAACCATGTTTGATTATGGATGACCATGGTAAATCATGGTTGACCATGTTTCACCATGGTTCGCTATGGTTTGCACATGGTTGGATAACAATGTTTTACCATGGTTGACTATGGTTTGACCATAGTTTGATGACAATGTTTTACCAAGGTTTATCGTGATCATGTACAGTTTACTCAAGGTGACATAGGGTGAATATATTTGAACATGGTTGACTTTTGTTCATGATGGTTGACTATGGTTGACCATTTTTACCTTGGCTAATGATGTTTAAACATGGATGACTATGGTTGAAAATGGTTGAATAACCATGAATTTATTTAATTATTGTTGACTTTGATTGGCCATGATTGACTATGGTATGCTATGGTGACTATTATTTAACATGTTTAAGCATGGTTGATGATGTTAGAGTAAGGTGGGACATGTTTGTCCATGGTTAACCCTAGTTTAACATGTTTGACTACGGTGAACTATGGTTGACCAATTTTGACTATGATTGAATATAGATGGTGATGGTTGATGGTGATCGATTCAATAGAAGCTTGAAGATTGGAAAGAGTACTAAAATATTAGATAATATTCTAGGTTTCCAAAGGTCACCATTCATCAAGACAGGGCTTGGCTATGACGGAAAAAAAATATCTCCAAGGGAGATGCAAGCATTGATGTCACAAAGCCATCGTAAAAGGATAATGAAGAAAATCCTAAAAGTTATGCCAATATTCTCAAAATCTCCATCAACACTGAAATAAGCAATAGGAAAGGAAATGATGACCACCACTTATGTTATTTTATGATATGTGTTATGATTGATTATTATAAGTGAATGAACTCCATATATTCATATTTGTCATTAAGCATCTATTCACAACAACTTTACACATTAATTAGTTTGTAAGAATGCTTATTATCGGAATCAAGCTCTGTATAAGTTAATGAGCTCCATATATTCATATTTGTCATTAACCATGTATTCACAATAACTTTGCACATTAATTCGTTTGTAACAATACTTATTATTGGAATCAAGCTCCATATATTCATATTTCTCATTAACCATCTATTCACAATAACTTTACAATTTAACAATGCTTATTATTGTAATCAATTTTTTATTGTATTATAACTCCGTTATAATTTTTATTCGCCTCTTAGTCGACTATCCATATTTTTTATCTTCTTCACTCAAGTGTTTATCAAAATTGAATAAAATTGAAAGAGTTAAAGGGACAGTGCACTCAATAATGCAAGAACTCACTGAAAGAATTTGTTTAGCTAGCATCATGATCTAACACTAACAAGATATACTATGAGATCTTTTTTTCCAGTATTTTAATTTTTTTTTGTTAATTAGAAAATTAAAGAGATTTGATTGGTCTCCCAATTGATTCTTTGAGTGGATAAATTTAGAAGAGAAAATGATAGCTAAACATTCTAATGTAGGTTGGCAAATGTTTATAACTCATTGTTGTTAAACGAACTTAAGCACTATGATAAATAAACCTAGTACAAATATTACCCGAGCAGAAATATTAGCCCTAGTTAATCCACTCATATGTCTTGGCATAACTACTTAAGGGAAAATTATCTAATATAAAACTGAGCTTCATTATGATACTATTTGATATCCTAACACAAACAATACCATGAAATGGATAAGAAAAATTTACATGTGTGATTAGTGAAACCAATTCCTAGTTATAGCTCCTAAGGAGATTTAATATTGAGATTTAATATTGCCTAGCATACACTGCATATGCCTTAAATTCAACATATTAGCAAAGAATGATATACATGGTTATATGTTATGGCAAAGAAAAGAAGGCAGAAAAACACAATAGAAGATGATTGCATTCATAATTTAATTTTTTTTTGCTAAATTTTCCAAAATGTTGTTATAACTCATTTAACAGATTCTACTTGGGCAACACCTCATTTTTATTTTTTTAATTAAAAAATATTGGACTTTTCTCTATATAGATCGCTAACTTAATTCATGGCTTCTCGCACTTGTTTTATAGAATATGTTTACCCTACCAAACACAAACATCCAACTTATATTTATTAAAAATCATAGAGCTTTCATTTGTTTATGCCACAAATTGGATTGGAATTACTCCATACACTTTGATGAGATGGTTCCAAGACAAATGGTGAAAGTTACCTAAAATAAATTTTCATAATGAAAATCTTCATAATAAATGTAAAAAGGTTATAATTTTTTTTTTAATCTTATAAAATAAAAATATATACATTATTTATAATTTAAACTACATTTATATATATTCATCAAATTTCAATTTTATATATTAAAAAAATCACAAAAAAATTACAATTCTTATTAAAAGTTACAATTCTTATTAAGAAAAAATTGCGAAAAAGTTACAATTAAAAAATGTTTTAAAGAAACCAACATGACCGAGGCCACCTTCTGGAAGTGCAACCATTCCAACCGCCATTCCAACCGATGATGGAAGCCCTCACACTCAGGCACTACGCTGAACACTGAGCAAGAGCGGGCATTCAGTTCTCTTTCAAAGCAGGATTTTACAACCACCATCACACATCTTTTCAGGCGAGGTAGTGGATCCACTATTGTCTCCAATCTCACATTACTATGCGTGGGTTGTGTTTCCAGATGCCTCTCATCATCCACGCATGTAGAAAATGTGTTGTGTTTCAGGATGCCTCGCATCATCCACACATGTAGAAAATGAAACGATCGTGTGTTTCAGCAATATGAGGCCAATATGACAGGTATGGGAGATATGGTAAAAGGTGTCAGTAATGTAAGTCTATAAAAGTATAAACGTAAATAATAAAGTAAATGTTTAATGTCAAGTAAGTTTACATCACCGTTATATAATAATTTTTAATATGATTAGGTAAATTTGAAAAAGATTGATAGAAAATAATTTTTAATATGATTAGGTAAATTTGAAAAAGATTGATAGAAAATTATAAACATAAAATTTTATTTATTGATTTGGAAAAACAAATAAGAATATGCAAACATTTTCAATTGCTAGCCAATATATTTAAATTTATAATTAAAAGATGATCATTGATTTAGAAAAACAACCAATAATTGCTAATCATAAAATTTAAAATTATAATTAAAAAATGATTAAATATACCCATTTGCAATAAAAATACTAATAAACTTAATTAATACCAATAAAATTCTAAATAAATAGTTTTTTTTTCATAATATTTAATAAAAAATATTACAAACCATAATATAATATAAAGTTAAGCATATAATATATAATATAGATATATTAAAAGTCAACTTAAACTAATAATCATTCATCTTTCCAAAAACTACTAAACAAAATCCAATGTTCTATAGAATTCTCTTAATTGACCGTTGAATTAGTTGGGTTTTAGTAGACGTTAATGGTAATCATCAATACGATTAGAGTCATTTTGTTACATTTTCAATCTATTATTGATATTGATTTTGGTCAAATGTAACTCCGTAGTTGGATGAGGGAATCCACACAAATACGTCAGTTGCGTGAGTAAGCCGCGGCCGCCCCACCTTGAACACTACAGAGTGGACCAGCGACCTGCACTTTTTTATTTATCCTATTGTCGGTGACGCACCAGTCAATGAATGAATGGACAACGCGTTAAAGGTTTGATAACGTTGTTTCCCATGAGAACATCCCTCTTTCGGGGATGATAAGCTTTTAGAATTTGGTCCTTCCGGATTGTTCCAAAAAAACAACCATAAATTAGGATCATGAACACGATCGTCTTTACTTAAGTTCATATCAAATTCAATATGCTTCGTTGGAGGTTTCAATCGAGAAGATTTTTATCTTTCTTTTGATAAGATCAGTTGAAGCATAGCCGTGAAAGGGACGGCAGGAATTGGTCTCCCCCTGCTTGTCCGGGGAAATTTCACTATAAAAGGAGGCGTATGCGTCTTCGATTATCACCACAATTTGAAAATATTTGCACGCTAAAGATGGCGGGCGCTATCGGGAAAATGAGCTCGATTCTCCTTGCGACGACGTTAGCAATCTTCACTGCAGTGGCGATGATCACGAGTTTGCCTTCTGTGTCTGCAGAGGACTGCGGACAGCAAGCAGGCGGAGCGCTTTGCCCCGGAGGGTTGTGCTGCAGCAAATGGGGATGGTGCGGCAACACGCCGGACCATTGTGGGGAGGGTTGCCAAAGCCAATGCGGAGGAGGAGGAGGTTCGATACCAACCCCCACCACCCCCAGCGGACAGGGAGTTGCATCCATCATGACCGAAGATCTTTTCAATCAACTGTTGAAGTACAAAGACGACAGCAGATGCAAGGCCAATGGATTCTACTCATACGCCGCCTTCATTGCGGCTGCCAATGCTTTCTCCGGCTTCGGCACCGCCGGTGATCTCACTACTAACAAAAGAGAGCTCGCTGCTTTCTTGGCCCAAACCTCCCACGAAACCACCGGTATGTATACACTTCCATAACCATTCATTTCATTCTCTGATCTGTCTTTTACTTGACTTTAGTTAACGAAGAAATTATATAACAGAAATTGGGTTTGAACAGGCGGGTGGCAGTCGGCCCCAGATGGCCCGTACGCGTGGGGTTACTGCTTTAAAGAGGAGAATGATCCTCCCAGCGATTACTGCCAGGCATCCTCCCAATGGGCCTGCGCATCTGGAAAGAGATACTACGGACGAGGACCCCTTCAAATATCATGGTCGGTCATGTATACTTATATCTTCTCATTAATTCTTATAATGGACCTTAACCCCTCTAATCTGCGGATTGATTTGCTTTGTGTTTATCAGGAACTACAACTATGGACCGGCCGGGAGTGCACTCGGATTTGACGGCATAAACAACCCGGACATTGTTGCTAGCGATGCCACGGTCTCTTTTAAGACAGCGATCTGGTTCTGGATGACTGCGCAATCTCCAAAGCCTTCCTGCCACGACGTGATAACGGGGACATGGAGTCCGTCCGGCAGCGATAGCGCCGCCGGCAGAGCAGCGGGATATGGAATGGTGACCAACATCATCAACGGTGGGGTGGAGTGCGGGAAAGGCAGCGATTCGAGGCAGGAGGACCGCATCGGCTTCTACAAGCGATACTGCGACATTCTTGGTGTCAGCTATGGATCCAACCTCGACTGCAACAATCAAACGCCTTTCCCATCCTAATCTTAACTTCACCTCATCAAAACTCATTCACTGTCGTATGAAACTAAGGAATAATACTGTCCAATGATCTTTATGTATGTCTGTGATGAATAAATAATAAAATTAAGGAATAATACAGTCCATTGGTTTGAACACCAAGTGTCTTTATGTATTTCTGTATGTCTGTGTGATAAATACATAGCATGAGATTGTGGTGGGGTTTGCATGCTTGAGATTGTTCGAGGTCTCAGAGATCGATTGTCTGCATCCAATTGCCTTTCAAACGACTTGTTCACTATGTAATAAAGCGAAAATGATTTGTTCTTCCTCATCGTTGCTTTTGGTTTTGTGTGTTACAAATAAGCAGGTTTTGTGTGTTACAAAAATGCATAGAGTCACTTGTTAAAAAATAATCCATTGAGGTAACATAAATGGTTTAATTATATTAGATTGATTTTTAAAATGATATCAACTTGTGGATCCAAATTAGGATTCTCCTCTCTTGGTCAATCTCTTGATCAAGAGTTCAACAAGTTTTACTGCAATTCAAACCAGACATAAGCATCCCCGTTGATATTGGAGAGGCGACAAGTCCACAACAAACTCTAATCTCAATGCCTCTTTTTGACGAGACTAACGTAGGGACAAAGAATGAAGAATACGCACTGTGAATGTTTATGTTTTGCATATGGATAAAAACAACGGACTAAAACGTAGAATAATTAGAGAATGTCTAAGGATAAAAAAATAACTACCCACATAACTATGGCATTAAATGAAAAGTACATACAACATAACTATGGTATTAAATGTTTCCACATTATTAATTTTTATGAAAGAATGTATATGAATGCTATATGAATGCTTACATGAATATAAAATAATTTCATTTAGTTACAAAATTGTCCATCATAATGTGTGCTCATATTAAATTGGTAGATTTGGTTGAATAAAGATCTACAAAATAGGAGCCATGAAATCTGCCAATATCCACAATATCTTGGAAATCAATTGGCATATTCAACAATCTCCACCTTGAGAACAATTTACCTGATATAGCATGCCTAATTTATTCATCACCTCTTCTACAAGCAAGAGAAGCCAAGCACCATCACAACTTCTCTAATAGTATTGGTCTTGTAAACATGTGTGCACAATTCTCTTTTGTATGGACTTTTTCAAGACCTACTTCACCATCATCAATAACCTATCTTACAAAATGGTATTTAATAGGAATATGTTTTGTCTTACTGTCATAAGCTGGTTTTTTAGCCAAGTGAATAGCACTTTGATTATCGTAGAGTAGTTTTACTTTATCCTGCATCCTTCCAAACTCACTCAGCAAACCTTTTAACCAAACTGTCTCATTGCAAGCATGTGAGGAAGCTACATATTTTGTCTCTGTAGTGGATAAAGAAACAATGTTATGAAGCTTTGACATCCAACTAATAGCTCCACCTGCAAGAGTAAAGACATATCCTGAAGTTGATCTCCTCTTGTCCAAGTCACCTACAAAATCTGAATCAATATATCCGCAAACTGAATCACTACCATTGTTATGGGTGATACAGTAATTACTTGTACCCCTCAAAGACTGAAGCACCCATTTCACTGCTACCTAATGTTCTTTTCTTGGATTTTCCATATACCTACCAACAACACCAACTACATGTGAAATATTTGGTCTTGTACTAACCATCGCATACATTAAACTTCCTACTGCATTAGCATCCAGACGAGACATGTATTCATTTTCTTCATCTATACTAGGACATAAACTTGAAGAAAGCTTGAAATGGGAAGCCAAAGGGATTGAGATTGGTTTCACATTTTCATACCAAACCTCAAAAGTATTTTCTCCACATACTTTTGTTGGGATAACTAGAGCTTACCATTCTTCTTATCTCTAAGTATCTCCATGCCCAAAATCTATTTTGTTGCTCCTAGATATTTCATATCAAAGGTCCTAGCCATCTGATCCTTTAACATGTTGATCTATGTCATGGTTTTGCTTGCTAAAAGCATATCGTCAACATACAATACTAAAATAATGAATATGTCATTTTCAAACTTTTTAAAGTAAACACAATGATCATACTCACTCCTTGTAAAATTTTGGCTCACCATGAAAGAATCAAATTTCTTGTACCATTGTCTGGGATATTGTCTCGGACCATACAATGACTTCTTGAGCCTACAAACAGACCTTTTCCTACGATCTTGAACAAACCCTTCTGGTTGCTCCATGTAAATTTCCTCATGTCCAAATCACCATGTAAAAATGTTGTTTTAACATTTAGTTGCTCCAATTCCAAATCAAGTAATGCAACTAATTCTAACACAACTCGAATTGAAACAAGCTTAACAACAGGTGAGAAAATATCATGAAAATAAATACCTTCTTTCTGAGAATATCCTTTTGCAACCAGCCTTGCTTTATACCTTTCAATCTTATCATCAATACCCCTTTTCAGTTTGTAGACCCACTTGCAAACCACATTTTTCCTTTCTTTTGGAAGTTCTACCAGGTCCCATGTTCCATTCCTCTCTAATGCATTAATTTCCTCTTTCATCACTTCTTTCCATTTTTCACTATCATAACCCTCCATTGCTTCCCGATAACATGTAGGTTCCTCATCATTAGTAATCAAAGAAATAGATGAAACAAAATCATCATACCTTCTAGGAGGATTTATGACCCGTGTAGATCTCCTTCGGGATGTTTGTGGTTGATCCACATTTTGTTGATTATTATCACCATCCACATTTTCTTCTGCAGAAACTTCTTCATGAACATCTTCAAAAACTTTTTTGTGTTCATTGTCTTCTGTAGATAAACGAGTTTCAAACTAAATTTGTTGAGATTGTGGTACTTCTACCTGTTTCATTTGAACATCTACCTATGATTTTATGAGTGATGTTTCATCAAATATAACATCTTTGTTAATGGTGATTTTGTGGGCAGTAGGGTCGCACAACCTATATCCCTTAATACCATCACCATACCCAACAAAGATAAGTCTTTTTTTTTTTTGGATCTAATTTAGAACGTTGATGTTCAGGAATAAGAGCATAGGCCTCACAACAAAAAACTTTAAGATTAGAATAATCACAAGGGTGACCTGTCCATACCTCTTCTGGAATTTTACATTCTATTGTTATTGATGGTGATTGATTTACCAGATAAAAAGTTGTAGATATTGCTTCTTCCCACAATTCATGTTGCAACTTGCCATTACTGAACATGCTCCTTGCTCTCTCTAAAAGAGTCATATTCATGTGTTTAACAACATTGTTTTGTTGAGTATA
This sequence comes from Picea glauca, assembly GCA_000966675.3. Classification (NCBI taxonomy): domain Eukaryota; kingdom Viridiplantae; phylum Streptophyta; class Pinopsida; order Pinales; family Pinaceae; genus Picea; species Picea glauca. The sequence continues at coordinate 75,622 of JZKD02S1858808.1, forward strand.
GGCAATGGTTTTATGCCTATCAATCCCAGACTCTTTGCAATAGTTCTCAAATTCCATTGATGTAAATTCACCACCATTATCAGTTCTTAAACATTTTATTGACCTACTTGTACTATTTTCAACTAAAACTCTAAACTACTTGAAAACAGTAAATACGCTAGCTTTTCTTTTCAATAAATAGACCCACACCTTTAGGCTAGAGAAATCATCTATAAAGGTGACAAAATATGATGATCCTCCATATGAAACAGTAGGGTATGGTCCCCAAACATATTAGTGAATGTAATCAATGATACCTTTACTGGTGTGTCTTCCTGTTTTAAACTTCTTCCTACTTTGTTTTCCATAAATACAATGTTTGCAAAAATCTAAATTCAAAGACTTTAAACTAGGAAGTAACTTACGATCTGCCAGTACCTTAAGTCCTTTCTCGCTCATATGAACCAAACGATGATGCCATAGTCGAGTAGAATCACTGGCGTTCTTAGATACTATTGTTGCAAGATCTGACTTAGTTCTTCCTTTTAGAGATAAAAATTACCAATCATTTTATCCTTCATGACCAGTAAGATGCCTTTGTAGACCTTCATAACTCCACCTTGAACTATGCACTTGTATCCTACATAATCTAGGACTCTCAAAGATATTAGGTTCTTTCTAAGATCAGGTACATTCCCCACTTCATTTAATGTATTTATAGAACCATTATACATTTTAATTTGGACATTACCAATTCCAACAATTTTACTGGAAATATCATTTCTCATGTAAACAACTCCGTCATCATTGGTAAGAAAAGAACCAGTGCCTGTGAATACACATGTGATTGGACGAACCAGAATCTAACAAAAAATGTTGATCATGATGTGAAACATTACTAATTGACAAACCCTCACAGTCATACCTAAACCTGAAGCTAAACTTGTTTCGACTTCATTTTCTTCCTTTGTTTCTTTTGTACAGTCTTCCTTGGAGGCCTGTTGTCGTTTCCAACAATCCTTCTTAAGGTGCCCGAATTTTCCATAGTACCAATACTTAAGCTTACTCTTCTTTCCTTTTGACTTTTATCGAAAAGTACCTCTTTGATTCTACCCTCTTTCTTTAGTTCTATCTCTGACCACCATCACTTCTAATGTAGAGGTTTCTAAATTGGATTTCTTTCTTGTTTCCTCAGACAATAGAGCTCCAAAAATATCATCAAACTCAATAGCTTCTAATGAACTAAAACCGACATAGGTAACAAAATGATCCCATGACTCAGGCATAAAACACAATAGTGTAATTGCCTTATCTTCAGATTCAAACTTTACTCCTATAGTAGTCAACTAACAGAAAAGAGTATTGAAGGTATTTAAGTGGTCAACTATTTTAGTACCTTCTTTCATGCGCAAACTGTACAATTGTCTTTTCAAAAAGATCTTATTTGTTAAGAATTTTGTCATCTATAAGCTTTCCATCTTTGTCCACAATCCTGCTATTGTTTTCTCTGCAACAATGTTAAGTAGAACATCGTCGGCCACACATAAACGAATAGCACTAAGTGTTATCGCACCAATGTCTTCCCACTCTTCGTCTGTCAAACAGATTTCTTTGACTTGCCCAACAGTGTCTTCACCACTCCTTGTTACACTACCAAATCCTGCATCTTGACCTTCCACAATTCAAAATTCTTCTTCCCATTAAATTTCTCGATCTCAAACTTTGCACTCTACATTTTTTTCATTAACACAAATCGCCCCAAATACCACTACTTAATATGAATGGAATTAATCTTGTATTTCAAAGTAGAACCTATATGATTCAAAGTGGAATAAAAAAAAAAATTAAACCAAAATATATATAATATACATTTTAAAACCTTTTAAACATTCACCTCTTAAACAAATAAGCATCCACCTTTACCTTTTAAAGACACTCTTTTATAAAATAAAAATAAAATATTTAAAAGGCATTCACCCGACTTTATAAACAAGGGTTGCATGGCAGCTTAGTCCCTGTCAAATAGATTTGGATTTGGAGATGAATAATTACTAGCCACATTCTTACTTTATAGTAACTCCTATACCTATAGTTTGCAATGTTTTTTACAAAAAAAAAAATTGATAATTAATTATTTTTATTTTACGAACTTTTTTAAACTTTCAAGTTTCAAGTATATGAATTAATTTAACATTTTTTATTAATTAAAATATAAACATTATTATATTAATTAATTTGATATATTTATTATTAATTTATATATAAATAAAACTATTTATCATTATAGTAATTTAATTTCCATGTATTCTCACGTTTTAATTATATAAATTAATTTAATACTTTTTATAAATAATTAATAAATATTAGTCTACATACTCATGCAAAATTACATAATAATTAATTAATATATGAAGTTTACGGACTATGTGTAAATGCCGACGACAATGATCCGACTCGTATGTCATGATTTTACACCATATATGTAGGGGAAGGTGAAGAAGGCTACTTTGGTGCGCGCACTAGCTTCAACTCAATCATAAATTATGCATCTAATATTTTTGTCAATAAATGCAGTTGTCAAACTGACAAATCTATTATTTGTGTAATTAATTTTATACATTGAATGACCTCAAGCCTGCAATAACATATCAAAAATATTGGCCAATAAAATTTTAGAAAAATATGTTTTTTTATTATTTAATATATATATATATATATATATATATATATATATATATATATATATATATATTTCTTATGTTACACATTGGATGTAGCATACAAATTTAAAATTAACAATAAACTAATATAAAGTCAAAAACAAACTCATTACTAGCATACAAATTTAAAATTAACAATAAACTAATATAGAATAAAAAACAAACTCATTGCTACAATTCCAAACCATTAAAAAAAACTAATAAATAATTAAATTTTAAACAAATAATATATAAAACATGCTTCCACCTATTAATAAAATCGATCCTCCCTCCACTATGTGTTTTCCATAACAAAACAAAAAACTTGCTTTCATACCTTACCACTTGTGCTTAATAAGACAAAGCGCCACTTTAATATACCTCTCCCAAGTTTATTCCACGGAGAAGTCGCCAAATCTCAGTCTTCCAGTGATAGATTCCGTTCTTCCAGTGCTCATAAGTCACATTTCGCTTTTTGGCTCTACTCACGAGCTTCGATACTACTTGTTGTGAACTAGAAGCCAAACAAGATTTAAATTTGGCAATTACAATTATTGAGCAAGACGAATAACACAATAAATATACATATAATTGATATTGGGGATTTAAGTGGTAAAACTTTTTTTTTAAAAGAAATATCCGTAAGACAATGATAATCTATATTTGATTATTGTTCAAGGGAGAAGTTTACAACAACCAAATTATTGTTCAAAGGAGAAGTTTACAACAACCACTAAAAGCAGACTTACAGTGATACATACAATCGTTCGACCCAACCTCCATTCCAACCTTTACATCTACCTGCATACATGAATATAAAACAATTTCATTTAGTTACAAAAATATCCATCATAATGTATGCTCATACCAAATTGATAGTTTTGATTTAACAAACATTACAAAATAGGACCCATAAAATCTACCAATCTCCACAATATCTTGGTAATTGGTAATTAGTTGGCATATTCAACACTTTGTACTCTGGTTCTGCAATAAAATGTTTCGGCTTTTGTAAGGAAAATTGTTTTACATAGCACTTTTGGCATAACATTGTGTTGTTGCCGGTGGATAAAGTTTTATTTGACCGACAACTCTTCTATAATTGAGTTCCTAACTATTTCCAGCAACACATGGAGTTCCTAGTTGTTGAGGTTCTGCATGTTCAATGGTAGAACGATCCATATTTTTCCATCGTAGAGATGGCATGTAACTCTTTGTGATTCCAGAGAAGAATCCCTTTCACTTTGATATGCATACCATGTGATATTTTTATATTAATCGGTGAAAGGGTATTCATTTTAAGTAGCATACCTCCCCGTTTTTAAGGTTTTTGCCCCAAACACACAATAAACTTCAAGAAATCGGGCTCTTAGCTTTCAGCTCTCGGCTTTGGTTTTGTTTAGTTTTTGGTTTTAGCTTTATTTTTGCATTTAGCTTTTGGTTTTATGGATTATTTTAAGGGGAAAATATCAATTTTAGTTTTTGGTTTTATAAATTATTTTAAAGATAAAATATAATAAATATAATCTAATTTTAAGGTTACTGTATTTGACTATTAAAATCTACGAAATGATATATATACACATTGTAGTAGAGTAATAAATATAATATAACATAAGATATACACCATTAAATTAAAATGTTTTTAAATTCACTTGTGTATAATATAGCATTTATTACTCTATAATATAGTCAAACAGACCAGACATATTCAGAAAATAAAGGTTAATTTTTATATATATATATATATATATATATAATATTAAATAAAGGTTAGTAAATATTTTTCATGTTAAGTTTATTGTATATATAAAAAATATTTCATTATATTAAATTCTTTTGTTAATATTTTGAAAAACAGACCAGACATATTCAGAAAATAAAGGTTATAT
>JZKD02S1858819.1:8718-26854 GCA_000966675.3 Picea glauca
AGGTTGAGAAACTAGATGTTGCAACACAAATTGTTTATGATCATGAATATCATGATACAAAATTTGATAGTCCCACATATATTTCCATAGAGGGTTCAAATAGATGAACAACTCTATATTCAACCCTTTTTATAAGATGTAAAAACTCAAATAGATACAAAAACCACTAGACCCACTATCCAAATGGTAGATACACAAATAGTTTCCACAGACATCAATGACTCTCTTTAAGTGTTAAGGTTAAAAGAAGAGGTTTCCATATGGAAATCTACAACTTTAGATTATGGCAGAGGATTAGTTCCTTTATCAAAAAATAAATAGGTCATACAAAACCTAAGGGGGCGATGGGATGAATTTGTTTCCATAGATAAAGTAAAGTGGTGCAATATTAAATAAGGTTGAAAGAAAATATCAGAACTTGAGGAAAAAGTGAAGGCATTGAAGGAAAAGAAACAACACATGAGTAATCTTGCTCAATTTTCTCTTAGATGCAGAAGGCCCTCTCCTGCATATGATGTCTTCTTATAAGAAATATATTTCTTGTTCCAAATTAGAGATATATAGAAATATAGATCCCATTATCTCAGTTCTATGTATTCATTTCTGGAAGCATTTTTCAGTAATAACGATGAGGAAAAAAGTCTATTATGTGAGTTATATCATAATCAAATCCTCACATTGCATGATTAAAAATGGAACCCAAATCCATTTATTGGTGATGTGATGCTAAGGTCCTTTACCCCTTTCATGTATCTTCAATTCCAATAGAATCAAGTTCAAACTACCATTGAACATAAGCTACAAAACTACAAGTTGTGGATATGTGGAGGAATACCCTAATCCTCATATCATAATTGGGATACATCATAATTTTCTTAAGTCACCTGAATGAGTATCTATAATCACCGCAACTCAACAAGAGACAATATCTTATTGTTCCAAATGCATTAGTCAAATAAGAATGGATGCTCTATTATATTATAAGTGCAGATGGGATATCATGTACAAAGAAGACATCAAAAGAAGAGATCTTTTTGGTTATCCATTTTTTTGTGAAAAATGAAACATGGTTGATAAATATATCTATTTCTTAAGAAGATGTGGTCAAAGATAGATTGGCCTAAAATTCCATCTTCCTCTATTTTGGATGGATGCACATAAATGTTTATTCTTCTATGAATTGGAACCACAAGGCGAGACAAAATTTTGGCAAGTCATTGAGTAGAATGTTGAGTATTATATAACAAGTGAGAAATGATATCACGTCTTATATAGTCTCAATAGCCTCCATCAGAAATATTTGTATTCTTATTCTTATTTTGAATGATCACAGAGGTTGCATGATTTAATGCAACGGTTTCAGTTGGGGGGAGATGATGGGACCATATATTTCCATGATTATATCACCTTTTTCCTTATATTGTTTCCTTCACCATTCCTTTTTAACCTTCTATAAACATAAACATACTTATCTTGGCTTGGAAACCACTCAGGCACACTTTTCTTTTTCCAATTGGTATTTTAATGAATTATGTAGAAATGGTGTTTTTTGCATACAACCTATAGATGCAGTTGTTATATATTGGGTGCATATTACAGAATTCAAAGAAATGGTATGCTACATAAGTAGTGCATAAGTAATATATTGAGACAAATCCATGAGTATTTACCATTGGCTACATATATGTGAATGGTAGCTCTTGCATAATTGGTGCTATGAATCCCATTCATCAAGTATGTCACTTGTCACTTTCTATGAGTCCCCAAAGATCATGTTGTTACTAGTTGCTGCAAAACCATAGATTATCAATATAAGATTCTATGTTATTCAAGTAGTTTGATATAGGGTTATGATGATGAATGCATGGATGATTATTTCAATGACTAAAAAGCATCTCCAAGAGAGTTTACATTTTTCTATATTCTAGTAACTAATCTAATTGCATAGTTAGTTAAAAATACTGTGTTTTAAATATTTTTGTAATTGTTTTAAATAAGATGCTCGTTTTTATTTCATGGTTTTAATATAATTAAATAACCACTTGAAGAATCCATGATTCTCAAGTATGTTTCTGCATAAATTTCATTCAGTAAGTTGTTAAATGGTGGATTCTCTAAAAATGAACATGTTGGTCTCATATAGATGAATAGATATATAGGGAAGATAGATAGAGATATATCAAAATAGCCTCAGAGACAGTCTGTTGTATATTTTCATTATTATTATTATGAACACAAGCATGTTTTTCCTATTTCTTATGTGATCAATTGATCGTTGAGTATACTAAGAGTTCTGATACTGTAAAACTTCCTCAACACCCTGCTCCACGAACTAAGGGCCCACTCTAGAGAAAAAGTTTGTTACTTTTCATTTATCGTTTATGTTAATATGTTGTATATTTTTTTTATGTTTCCAATTTCTTAAATATTTTCTTACTTTTATAGTTCTATTTATAGTTTGAAGTGTGTTGCAGCAATTAATATTTCAATCATTCATCATTTAATGGTTCAATGTTATAGATATCATTCTACCAATCTATTGGTATAAATCATTAATTGTGGTTTTTTTTTACTATTCACATTTCCTTATTTTTTAGTTAAGTAAAATTGAATTTCTAGAAAGATGATAATTTCAAGATTAACTTGTCCAACTAGATAACTAATCCATGAGACTTTCATATACTTTGCATGATAACTCACAAGCTTTACACGCCCTGAGTTGACAATAAGTGCACTAGTAAACTAGATGGCCGACTAGGAATTAAAAGGGTATATAGTAGACCCATCAATTTGGTCACATGCATGAAGCACCCAAGGTGGCGTTTTCAAACCCTATTGTTGATCTTATCAAGTAGTCACCCTCCTTCATGGATATAAGTGTTAAAGATAATATGCCCCAACTAGAGGATAACCATTACATGCATACATGCATAATCCTCCTTGGGATTTGTTCCCTCCTCAACTCTTCTTGCAAGAAAATTTGATTTTATAAGGATATCAACCCTACTCTAACAACAAATAATTCATATAGAAAATAAATTTGAAATAGGAAAAATACTAAAGTGTTGAATATGAAAAACAATTTAATTCTATAGATGTTTTAAGATCGACACATGAATCATGGAGGTATGGATACACCCTATCAATCTCTTTATTATATCACTATTGTACACCTCCTTTATTCCACTAGTGTTGCATCCTCATACAAAATGCACTCCCTTTATTTTCTCACATGAGAACGAAGAAAGTAGTAGTGCTAATACTGAACATGTAGAATATTAACTAAGCAACAAAGTTTAAAATATAAGAATGTTTTAGGAAACATGCACATTTCTCTATGGATATCAAAGGAGTACCCACATATCTCCATTTCTTCGTCATTTTAAAATGGAAACTTGTCAATTTTAGATGGATGTTTCCTTTTAGGGTTATTGGAAACTGTTCACTTTGAAAAATGGAGTAGGAGTGGGCCTCTTGATTATTTTTTATTCATCATGTGATGGACACAACCATGAATATATATATATATATATATATATATAGATAGATAGATAGATAGATAGATATGTATGTATGTATGTATAACCATTACTAACAACATAGATATGTCTAGATGGAAGAAGAGAATAAATGATCTTTTTCCATTTGTCTAATACATAAAATTATGTACAAATGTTTGAATTGATTTCCCTATGTGATGAAATACACACACACACACACACACACACACTGAATCTCATGAGCTACACTATCGGGGTTCACATGTTAACCCCCATGCTAGCATGCTACAATCAAAATTACATTATTTTAGAATATATACTAATTAATCACATACTAATGCATGTATGTTTGATATTGTCAAATCAAAATATCATCCTATCATGTATAGAATGATACAACAAATACATACATAAAAAATATCACATAGATCTTTAACCCAAGCACTCAATCTAGGGCCAACAACAAATTAATGGTTTCTCATGTCTTCTTATTCACAATAATTCAAGAAGATCTTTTGGTTGAGGTGGATGATTTTATATATGGCATTGATTGAATTTTGATGTAATGTAGGTGATGTATCATGTGTTGATCTAATACATTTTTAGAAATAGTTCTAAATTGGTTAGAGTTATGTGTTAATGTAAGTTGTTAAGCATCAACAACATTGTCTCCTTAGCAAAAATATAATCATGTACACTAGCCATAAACATCCTTTCTTCCCGTAGACACAAAGTAGGATAGAAAATGGATGAAATGTGAAGTGGATACCTACAACAACTCAACATTTTGATTAAGTACAACAAATGAATGTAATATAATATTATAGATTTTCTATCGACACCACTAGTAGTCAAATTGAAAAAAATTATGCAATTCCAATAGTTTTGATTCAACAAATTTAAGAAAGAATATGCATAATGTCAATATTTTGCATAGATCCACTCAATCCTATAAAATTTAATGACACCACAAAGTAAGGATATTTATTATTAATTATTCAAAGACATATCTCTATACAATATTAACACAATATATGTTCCTTGGGGGGTTAACAAGATTTAGTTGTTGGATGAAGTTCACCATTCCAAGGTTTAGTTCTTGGATGAAGTCAACCATTCCAAGGTTGCATTCCATGCCAAAGTAGAGAAGACAATAATGAAATTATAGAAGCACTTTTACTAGCCATGGATATTTTCATAGATGGTGGTAAGAATTGTGAGTATTTTTCTGCTTATAGCATATCAAAGACAAAAAACTATAATCTTTTCATGTTCTTACCACTTCTAGTACCGAGTAATCCATGTGAGTTGATTTCAATATAATTCAACATAACTACATCATGATACTAGTGGACGACTTCAAAAAAATGGTTGTTATTATACCATACAAGAATATTGTTACACCAGAATAGTTAGATCAGTTCTTATTTGATAAAATTAGTGTGCATTTGGATATTCCATCATGAATTATCTCTTCCTATGAAAGAACATTATTAAGTTATTTCTAGAAATGACTGTAGATGTTTATGAACAAGTAGTTGAAGAAGAGTAATTATTTCCATGCATAAATAAATTATGTTATAACCCAAAAGTTGTTCACATATAACAATTTGATGTAGGATCATCCTTGGCCTTAGGAAATCAACATCGACCAAAAAAATTTCGATTTAAAGTTAGCATTTTGTAGGATGAAATAAGGGTGCTACAACTCATGGATCGTGTCATGTTGCAAATCCTTCTACAACTTGTGGATCATGCCATGCTGAAACACCCACTACAAGTTGGAGATCATGTTGTGTTGCAAATACATGTGTCTTATGTGGTATTTATGGAAATTGGTGGGCCATCTATGAGAGGAAGAATAATTGTTTTGGAAATAGATTCAAGAGGTTAAATCTCCGCAATTGTCCAACTTACAATGCACTTCTTAAGAGAAAGGAGGGAAACAAAGGAAAGGGTTTGGATTTTGTGAGTTTCTAAGGGATCTTGTACAAATAATGATTTACATCTCTGAAGAATTGATTGTTTGAGTCTTAGAACGACTTAAGATAAGGGTACGTCTATAGATATATAACATAGAGGAAGTGAATTCCAAGTTAATTTATTTCACATGGAATAGAGGAAATGTAGCTAGTTGATTCAATAAAGAATGAAAACCAAATCCAAATTGTCTGGAAATGTACTCAAACTATAAGAGATAAATTTATATCTATGTAAATAAATAAATATTTAGTTCTAGTTATAATTGTTGTTGTCTCTTGCATCCTTTTCTCTAACTATAATTCCTCATCGTCTTAGTTCAACTTTAATTCTATCAATGTTGACACACTCGTAGTTCTGCACTCTGTTGGCAGAGACCAATATTTTTGTAGTTTGTTGAGTATAATATTTGAGGGTTTTTGCGTCAATTAGTATCACAATTCGTTAATCTCCTGAGGTTAGTCTCATGTTAGTGTTCCTATAGAACATGGTTCTAGAAGGACTTGAGAGAGGTTGTTCAACATAATTATTGGAATATAATTTTTGGGAAACTGAGTCCAAACTAAGGCCTACGAATGTTAGTCAGTTTTAGGGATACTAGACAACTTGTAAGAATTACACCAAATATAAGAGGATCAACATTATGAGGTGTGAGGAACTGAGAATTGGAGGAATTGAGAAGAAGGATAGAGGAAATATAAATTATAAGACTTGGAGATGGTGAATTAGAGTCAGATACCCAACAATATGTTTGATATCTTTTCTAAAGGAAAACGGTAGTGCAAGGGTGGTAGTTTCATGCTATGATGGTAGTTTGAAATATGAGACTCTCATTGATTGTATAGGGGAGCTCAAAAGGTACTTTGAGCATGAGAATGTTCAGGACCACAATCAAGTTTTATTTTCCATGACAAATCTAAAAGGAAATGCTACACTTTTATGGGATATGCTACAAAAGGACAAGGTAGACAACTAGCAGGAGAAGATTAAAACCTGGAGGAAGATGGTGTGAAAATTCAAGGAAAAATTCCTACTTGTCGATTACTAAGAGAATTTATGTAAGCAAGTACAAGATTTAAGGCAGAAAGATACATCTATCTAGAGTACATTAAGGAATTTTTTATATAGTCACTTAGATCAGGGATAAAAGAACTGGAATATCAAAGAGTGGCGAGATACATGAATGGGTTAAATTATTAGATTCAGGATGAGATGAGAATGCATTACTTTCTAAATGTAGATAAATCCTATCAAAATTCTTTCAAGGTGGAAGAAAAGATTGAAATAAAATTACAGTAGAACTTCCAAGGAAAAGGACCTAGAGGCAAGGGCAGAGCAAGTACTACTAGAGGAAATGAAAAGGAGGACGAATCCACCAATAGAAAAATTAATAGAGGAGGAAATGGTACTAGAAGAGGAAAAGGATTTTGAAGAGGAAAGGGTGAGTATATTATTACTTGTTGCAGATTTTGAGTAGAGGCACATGAGGCATCTGAATGTCCAGAAAAGAACAATTTAGGAAAAAAAAGTGAAGCTCGAAAACAAGTCACACTTACAGATGAGGCATCAAATTTTGGTGAAAATGTGATGGTACTTCAATAGGATAAAGGTGAGAATTTAATGTCTTGGAGAGTGTTACTTAAACCTAAAAAGAATATAACAAAAGATCCTGAGAAGAGAAAGAAAGTTTTTAAGACTAAATGTAAAGTTCAAGGAAAATGTTGCAATCTCGTCATAGATGGTGAAAGTACAGTAAATGTTTGTCTATAGAATTCATGGAGAAATTAAAATCAAAATTCATTCCCCATCCCAATCCACACAGAGTTTTGTGGTTACAAAAACAATAGCATGTGACTGAGCAATGCTTGTTGAATTTTCATATTGGAAACTTTAGTGAGCAGGTCTTCTATGATGTAGTAGAGATGGATGCATACCATGTATTTCTTGAAACACCATGATTATTTGATAGGAAGGTTTTCCATGATGGTAGAGAGAATACCTATGAATTCACAAAAGTTGTACAATGATACAAGTTGGAACAAATTATGGAAAATGCAATGAAAACGATGGGAAACAATAGAAACAAGAATGTGGGTAGTAGTAACAACCGCGTCATGTTTTATTCAACTAAAGAATTTCCGAGAGAACATAAAAAGGCCCATTTTTTTTTCTATAATGCTAAAACAAGTCCAAGATAATGGGAAAATGATTCCTATACCATTGGAAATTCAACCTTTGTTGAAGGAATTTAAAGAGATTATTGTGAATAATATACCGACAGGTCTACTTCCCTTGAGGAGTATATCACCTTAAATTGACTTGATACTAGGGTCAAGTGTTCCTAATAAATATCCTTACCAGAAGACTCTAGTAGAGAGGGAAGAATTGAATAAATAGGTGCAAGAGTTGCTTGACAAAGGACTAATTTGAGAAAGTTTAAGTCCTTGTGTTGTACCCATAGTATTAACACCCAAGAAAAGGAGTGAATGGAGAATGTGTATTGATTCACGATATATCAATAGGATTATTATTAAGTATGTGTTTCCCTTACCAAGGATTATGACCACATGGAATGTTTGAGTGGATCCATGTACTTTTCAAAGATCAATTTGAAGAGTGGGTATCATTGAATTCATATAAGGTGAAGGTGATGAGATTCATGTTGGTTGTATTAACCGATGCCCCTATCACATTCATGAGACTTATGCATGAAGTCTTGAAACCATTTTTGGGTAAGTTTGTTGTTGTATACCTGGATGACATTTTCATCTTCAGTAGAACCAAGGAAGAACACCTAGAGTACATGAGAAAGGTGTTGTTGCAGCGAAGGGAAGAGAAATTACTAATAAATTTGAAGAAATGCACATTTATAAAGGAGGAGTTAGTGTGCTTGGTATTTGTGATTTCCAATGAAGGATTAAATATGGATGCCAAAAAAGTAAATTCCATTTTGTAATAGCCAACACCTAAGTGTACCTTTGAAGTGAGAAGCTTCCATGGTTTGGCAAGATTTTACAGGAAATTTATTTGAAATTTTAGCAAGATTTGTGAACCACTTATAGAATGTATGAAGAAAGGGATTTTCTAGTGGAAAATATGTTGGAGTAGGAAATTTTTGGGTTAAACGCTAAAAGAAAGGATAATATCTAAGGAATGGACCAAGGAAGAAGCACACGAAAAACAATGAGGAGAAATAAACGTGCAAGAAGGAAAAGAAAGCAGTGCATCGGGAAAAAAGGAAGACCAGCACAAAGTCAAAGTAAGGAAGGGTTGGATCGAAGACCAACTGCGTGGAAGACAATTAGAAATTGGGCAAGTGGATTCCAGTTATAATTAGGTTTTTCTGAGTCATAGTGTAATGTTTTTTACCCATTTTGTAATATAAATAGAGGATGTATGAGGTAGCTAGAGGTATCAATTATCAATGTGAAGAACCTACTTTCGGAGTATCTTTTTGAGTTTGAGTCTAAGTCTTTGTTTTGTTGAGAGTTGCGGAGCTCATATGGAGTCAGTGTTGAGTTGTAATTGAGGGTCAGGTCGCAAGCTGGGGAGCTTGGTGCAATGTTGGTTAGCCTCACCAATAATAAACTATGATGTAATGCATACAACAAATTTTTGATGAAGAATAAAAAATAAAGCATAAGATCTTTGTGGGCGTATCCCAGGGGCGTGATCCATGGTAAAATGGTGTCGTTATGTGTAATGTGTTTCTTTTATATGCTTATGATGAATGAATGAGTTTATTTATAGTGCACACTAGAATCATTATGAAAAATAGATGTTATTGAATGGATAAAATGGTAGATCTAATGAATGTTATGGTAGAATGCATGTTAAATTAGAAGTAGAAGTAAAAAGAACATACACGATCCCTTCCATGACTACATACATCTACATCATGCAGTCACGCATAAGCCATCTCGGGTGAGACTACATTGTGCACTCTGTGCGCGGCGTAGCCTTCTGGTTTACCAGAAGGGTGGATGGTGAATAGGGTTTTTTTGGAGAAATAAGGTAGAACATGGGTCAACCCATACATCCAACACAGTAACAGCCATGAAGTCATTTGAAAAATTGAAGCAAAAGGTAACTGAACAACCAATTTTAATGCTTCCATATTTAAACAAAGTGTTTCAAGTAGACTGTGATGCAAGTGGTTCAATGATTGGAACAATTTTGAGCCAAGAAGGAATACTAATCACATTATTTAGTGAGAACTTGAATGACACTAAGAGAAAGTACTATGTTTATGATCAATATTTTTATGTTATTGTAAAAGCCTTCAATAAATGGCAACAATACTTGCTACTGAAGGAGTTTGTCTTATTCACTTATTATAAGGCATTGCAGTACACCAAAAGTCAAGGTAAGCTATATCAAACATATTTTAAATGGGTATAAGTTTTTCAAAGTTACTTGTTTGTTTTGAAGAACGGGTTTGGAAAATAAAATAAGGTTGCAAATGAATTATGTCGAAGGATAATGTTGTTGAATGCTTTGTCAATTGAAGTTGTTAGCTTGGAATGTATGAAGGAGTTGTATGTAGAGAATGTGGATTTTGTAGAGGCATAGAAAGAATGCAAGGCACCTTGGAGTATTGATAGAACATTGTATTTGGATCATATCCAAGAAGGAATCTTGTTTAAATTTTTTTTTTTTTCATTCCACAGAGCTCATTGTGACTGAATCATGTTAGAGAGTTGCACAGTGGAGGTTTGGGTGGACATTTTGGTATTGAAAATACCATAATATTAGTGAAGGAAAGATACTTTTGGCCCAACTTAAACAAGGACATTAAGAAGTTTGTTGAGTGTTGTAGAACTTATCAGCTAGAAAAAGGAAAGAGTGAAAACATAGGATTATATACACCATTGCTAGTACCTTAGAGGCCATGGGAAGATGTATGTATGTACTTTATTTTGGGACTTCCTAGAACATATAGATATCATGATTTTGTAATGGTTGTATTAGACAATTTTTCAGAGATGGAACATTTCATACCATGAAGGAAAACCAATTATGCTACTGAAGTGGATACTTTATTTTAACGAGGAATTGTGAGGCTACATGGACTACCAAGGTATATCACTTCTAATAGAGATACAAGGTTCCTTGGTAATTTTTGGAGGATACTTTGGAAAAATATGGTTTCCAATTTGTTTTCCATTTATATATATCATCCACACATATGTAGATAAAATGAGGTGGTTAATTGGGGTCTTGGGAATTTGTTGAGGATTTTGAGTGGAGAGAAACTAGGACAATGGAATTTAGTTTTGTCCTAGGCCAATTTATCCTACAACAATTTAGTAAATCGATATGTGAGAAAGATTCCATTTCATATTGCTTATAGAAGGTCGCCAAATGGAGTCGTAGATTTGGTTAAGTTTCCAAATATGGAGGACCAAAGGAGTGTTGATGCAAGTGAGTTTGTAGAGGGAATATAGGAAATGCATGAGCAGGTCAAACGAAAGTTGCAACAAAGAAATACCATATATAAGCGAGGGGAAGATCTAAAAAGAATACCAAAGGTTTTTGAGAAAGGATAAATGGTAATGAAACATTTAAGGAAAGAAAGGTTTCCTAGAGGCACATACATTAAACAAAAATTTAAGAAAATCAAACCGTGTCAAGTCCTGATGGAGATTTATATTAACGCCTATAAGTTAGAGTTATTGGAAAAATTTGACATTTCCCTAATATTCAATGTTGTTGAATTATATGAGTTTCATGAGGGAGAAGGAGATGATGAAGAAGGAAACTTGGTTGAATGGAAGAAAATCTTAGAGAAGAGATTTAGAAAAAGGACCCAAAATAAGGAGTATTATGAAAATTTAGTTAAGTGGAGAAACAAGGGTCCTGAGGATCCATCGTGGGTTTCTAAAGAAGAACTAGCACACCTACGAGGATTTTTCTCCTCAATAGAATCTACATTTGCATCCACATGGAATGGAAGCTCATGTTTTCTTACCAAGGATGTTTGATGCAAGAGCATCTTTGGCCTTAGGAAATCAACATCGACCAAAAAAATTTCAATTACAGGTTAGTAGTTTGTAGGATGAAATAAGGGTGTTGAAACTCTCACTACAACTCACGAATCTTGTCATGCTACAACGCTTGCTACAAATCATGGATCATTCCATGATACAATTCTCACTACAACTCGAAGATCATGCTATGCCACAAATCCACATGTCTTATGAGGACTTCATCGAAATTGGTGGGAATGCATCTTTGAGAGGAAGAATAATCAGTTTGGAAATGGATTGAAAATTTAAATCATAGAAACTATCCAAATTACAACACACCGCTTAAGAGAAGGGAGGAAAACAAAGGAAAGGGTTTTGATTTGGTGAGTTTCTGAGGGATCTTGGATGAAGGGCGATTTACAACTCAATGGTTTGAGTCTCAGAATGAATTGACAGAAGGGTATGTTTGTAGAGCTATAGCACATAGGAAATGGATGCTTAGTTTATTTAATTCAAAACATGGAATAGAGGAAATGCATCTAGTTCATTAAATAAATAATGAGAATCAAATCCAAACTATCTAGCGATGTACTTAGATTGTAAGAGATAAATTTATGTCTATGTTAATAAATAAATATTTAGTCCTGGTTACAATTGTTTTTGTCTCTTATATCCTTTTCTGTAACTATAAATTCTTCATCACATTAGTTTAATTTTAATTCTTTCAATGCTAGCACATTGGTAGTTGTGTGCTCTGTTGGAAAAGATCGATATTTATGTATTTGGTTGAGTACAAGATTTGATGGTTTCTGCATCAAAAAATCATAGGTTCATTAAAATACACCTCAAACAATATGGGTACCATTCATTCCACCCATGCCACACCATTTTACACCACCATGAACTAAGGAAACACATATCACAAAGTCATAATTTTGTTTTACCATTTCTACTTGGAATTATCTAAACAGTAAAATATCTTAAAGTGGCCATACATAAACCCTAAAAGTAGTTGTTAAATTTGATATGGTAAATAAGTCATTTTTATTCTGACCATGGAAAGGGGTTTAGCCACTATTTTTTCTTATAAAAACCAAGATGCCACTCCATTTTTCATTTATTAATTCAAGTAAGTATATGCTATCAGAATTTCTGCACCCTTTTCTCTTGATAGCATTTTTGGCATCAACTAAGATACTTACAACCTGTAATATTACAAATACAAAAAGTATGCAGAACATAAATAAAATGCTAGCAATGGAAGATAAACAACAATATAACCATAAAAACACCACAATAGTATGGAAAAAATATCAGAATAACACCAAAAAGAGCACTTTGATTCTAAGAGAAATGTTCACTTGCCTCTTTGAGCGGGCAACCTCTAGTTGAGCAGAGCTCTATTACAATAATATCCAAGACAACAGTTATCATACCCTTGACTCCTATTTATACTAAATATTTATATCAAAATAACCATATAGAGGAAGATCCTTCTAGAAGCGGAAGCTTCTATTAGGTCATCTTACATTCAAATTATTCTTCCTTATTGCTAGGCCTTATTAATATTGACCTTTATTACATCAGAATATATTATTCTACCTATGTGAGGTGTTAGGTCCCTAACATGTTCTCCCCCTTAACAATAGCCTTGTCCTCAAGGATTGAGATGTGGAAATTGTTGTAGAATGGTAGTTGGTTCCCAAGTGTCATCTACTAGGGTTGTATCTTTCCACTGGAGTAACACTTCCTTGATGGTTCATGGATGTAGGCGACACTCATGTTGGTCCAAAAATGCTTCTGGTTGTAGCCAAATGGAGCCTTCTTCATCCAACTCGGGAAGGTTGGTTTGAGTTTGGCACTTAGTTCCAATCACCTTCTTTAAAAAGGAAAAATGAAAAACATGATGTAGCTTAGAATGACTAGGCAAAGCTAACTGATAGGCCACCTACCCCACATGCTTGAGAATGGTATAAGGACCATAAAATTTGGGCGCCCATTTCTGAAAATGGTCATCCTTGAGGGAATTTTTCTTGTAAGGTTGTATCCAAATAAACACCTAATCCCCTTCTGCAAATTCATGTTCAGAGCAACCTTGATCTGCTTGTTTCTTCATGCGATTCTTGGCCATGACCAAATTCTCTTTGAGGGTATGAAGAATAGCCTCTCGAACTGTAAGCGTTTGATCCACCGCTTGGACCTTCGAGACACCTGGTAAATATGAGAGAATTGAAGGTCGATTTTTTCCATATACTGCTTCAAAAGGAGTCATGTTGGTAGTTGTATGGTATGGAGTGTTGTACCACCATTCAGCTAGTGTCAACCATTGAGCCCAATGACTTTTATTTTCCAATGCAAAACACCTCAAATATGTTTCCAAACACTTTTTGAAAACTTCAGTCAGACCATCAGTCTGGGGATGATAAGTTGTGTTGAGATGTAATTGGGTGCCTTGTATCTTGAACAGTTCTTGCAAAAAATTGCTAGTGAAATTTGGGTCGCGATAAAAAACAATAGAATGCAGCATGCCATGAAGCTTGAAGACCTGATCCATGAAAATTTGAGCCACGGTGAATGTTGTAAATGGGTGTTGAAGAGCACAAAAATGAGCATACTTTGAAAGGCTATCAACGAACACCATGATGACTGATTTATTGCCCGATTTAGGTAAGCCTACAATAAAATCTATAGAGATATCCCTCCAAATAGCAGGTGGAATCGGAAGCGGTTGTAGTGTGCCAGGAGATTTGACTGTTTCACCTTTGTTGCATTGACACGCATCACATTCACCCACAAAATTATGAACGTCCTATTTCATACCCTCCCATAACAAAGAATGTTTGAACCTGTCGTAGGTTTTGGTAAACCCTGAGTGCCTAGCTGTGGGTGTAGGATGAAGCTCATAAAGTACCGTGGATTTAATTGTTGACTATTTACTTAAATACAAATGACCTTTGTATCGAATCTCATCATGGAGCCAAGAGTACCCTGGGGAAACTGGAGAATTGGACTGCAATTATTGTATTAGATGCAAACTTTTGGGATCGTGTAGCCATTCCTGGCGAACACCTTGAAGCCAATCTGGTACAATGAAGGAGAGAGAAAAAAGGGACTCTTCATCTTCATATTTTTGGGAAAGTGCATCCGTAACCACATTGTCTTTTCCTTTCTTGTAAATGATCTCATAATCATATCCAAAGAGCTTAGTCACCCATTTTTGTTGCTCTAGGGAGGAAATGCATTGTTCCATAAAGTACTTGATGCTTTGATGATTGGTCTTAATTTGGAAGTGTTTCCCCAATAGATAAGGGTGCCAAAGATCGATGACATGTATAATAACCAACATTTCCTTTTCATAGATTGATTTGCCCAAATTTCATTCAGACAATTGTTTGTTGGTAAAGGCCAAAGGTTGACCCTCTTGCATAAGGACAACGCCAATTCCTTTTCCTGAAGCATCACATTCCAGGACAAAGGTCTTTGTGAAATCAAGAAGTGCCAGAAATGGAGTGGTGCACATGGCCATATTCAAGATTTGAAAATCCTGAGAAGCTGCTGGAGTCCAAGTGAAAGAATTATTTTTAAGGAGTGCAGTGACAGGGGCCACAATCTTTCCATAGTTCTTAAAAAACTTGCGATAATAACTTATTAAGCCCAGAAATCCATGAAATATTTTGAGAGTCTTTGGGTGAGGCCAGTCTTGCATAGCTTCAATATTTTTAGGATCCACCCTGAAGCTATGATTGACAACAAGATGACCCAAGTATTCGACTTCTGAGGCGCCAAAAGCACATTTAGATTGTTTTAGGAAAAGTTGGTGCTGAGAGAGTAGATGGAGAACTTGATCCACATGAGAAAGATGGTTTGTCTAGGTTTTTCTATAGATGAGGATATCGTCAAAGAAAACTAAGATAGAATGATAGAGAAAAGGATGGAATACATGATTCATGAGGATTTGGAAAGTGGAGGGAGCATTACACAAACCAAAGGGCATGACCAAAAGCTCATAGTGGCCCTCATGAGTTCTAAAGGAAGTCTTAGGAAGGTCTGCCTCTTTCATATGGATCTGGTGGTAGCCATAACGAAGATCAAGTCGAGTAAAGAACTGGGCGCCACTCAATTCATCCAAGAGGTCATTAATGACAGGAATGGGAAATTTTTCTTTAATGGTGACTTTGTTGAGGGCGTGGAAATTAGGACACATGTGCCAATAACCTTATTTCTTCATGACCATGACCAAAGGAGAATATTAGGGGCTCATACTAGGGCGGATAATACCTGCATTAAGTAGTTTTTGAACCATTTTCTCAATTTCATTTTTTTTGGAAAAGGGGCGACGATAGGGACGGATATTGGGAGGAAGGATTCATGGGAAAAGGGGAATGGAATGACCATGAACACCACAAGAAGGAGGGTGTCCCTTGGGAGTGGAAAAAACCACTTGATGTTTAGAGAGGATGGATTNGACAGGAATGGGAAATTTTTCTTTAATGGTGACTTTGTTGAGGGCGTGGAAATTAGGACACATGTGCCAATAACCTTATTTCTTCATGACCATGACCAAAGGAGAATATTAGGGGATCATACTAGGGCGGATAACACCTGCATTAAGTAGTTTTTGAACCATTTTCTCAATTTTATTTTTTTTGGAAAAGGGGCGACGATAGGGACGGATATTGGGAGGAAGGATTCATGGGAAAAGGGGAATGGAATGACCATGAACACCATAAGAAGGAGGGTGTCCCTTGGGAGTGGAAAAAACCACTTGATGTTTAGAGAGGATGGATTGGAGGTTCTACGCCATAGATGGTGTTTCAGTTGCTTGTATGGCATGGAGTTTGGCAATAACGCTAGAATGACCTTTTTTGAGCATATTTTCCATGCGATGGGAACTAATTATCTCAGGGGAACTGGCGGTGATGCCTTGGAACTTATATTTTTGTCCCTCCTAGTCGAATTGCATGGTTAATTCCTTAAAATCCATGAGAATGGGACCCAAAGTCCTTAGCCAGTCTGCACCCAACACAGTGTCACAACCTCCCATGTCGATAGAAAGCATATGAGATTTTAGATGCTAGTCACCAATTTGGAGACACACATTTTCACAATGCTCTCCACATTTCATGGATCCACATTGGAAATCATGATTTGGAATTTCTTTTCAAAGGTTGATTTGAAGAGTGGATATCACCAGATCTGCATGAGAGAAGGTGATGAATGGAAAACAACTTTCAAGACAAACAAAGGTTTGTATGAATGGCTTGTTATGCCATTTGGATTGACGAATGCACCGAGTACCTTTATGAGGTTGATGAATGAAGTCCTGAAGGATTTCATCAGAAAATTTGTTATCGTATATCTGGATGATATATTGATTTTCAGTAAGATGAAGGCTGAACATCTGAAGCATTTAGCTATTGTGATGAAGAGGTTACAACAAGAGAAGTTGTTGATAAATATGAAGAAATCATCATTTGTGAAGACAGAGCTCATTTATTTAGGATTTGTTATTTCGGCAAATGAATTGAAGATGGATCCAGATAAGGTGGAAGTGATCAAGAATTGGCCATCACCAAGGAATATTTTTGAGGTGAGAAGTTTTCATGGGTTGTCTAGTTTCTACCAAAAGTTCATTAGGAATTTCAGTGGAATTAGCGAAGAGATGATGGACACAGTCAAGAAAAGACATAAATGTTTTCATTGGACTGAAAAGACAGAGAAAAGTTTCAAATTGTTGAAATAGAAAATTACAGAACAACCGGTTTTGGTGTTTTCGGATTTTAAAAAGATGTTCCAGGTGAAATGTGATGCGAGTGGGTTTTCCATAGAAGTGGTCTTGAGTCAGGAGGACAGACCAATTTCATATTTAAGTGAGAAGCTGAATGAGGAAAAATAAAAATACTCCACATATGATAAGGAATTCTATGCCATCATACAGGCATTGAAGAAATGGAGGCACTATCTGATTCCAAGGGAATTTTTTTTATTTAGTGATAACCATGCATTGCAGTATGTAACTCAACAAGAGAATTTGAATTAGAGGCATGTTAAGTGGGTTGAATACATGCAAAATTTTACATTTGTGATTAAACACATTTTGGGTGCTACTAACAAAGTTGTTGATGCTTTGAGCAGGAAATGTTTGTTGTTGCAGGAGTTCAAGGTCAGGACGTTAGGTTTTGATGATCTCAGAGGCATGTACGCAGATGATCTAGACTTTAAGGAAGTGTATGAAGCAGCTGAGAATCCAGTTCTCAGGGATAGAGGCCAGTGGACCGAGTACATGATCCAGGAAGGGTTTTTGTTCAAAGGCAATCAATTGTGTATTCCAAATTGCTCCATGAGGGAGAATCTGTTAAAGGAGAAACAAAGTGGAGGATTGGCTAGACATTTCGGTCATGATAAGACATTCGCGAAGCTGAGCGAGTCATACTTTTGGCTAGGGATGTGAACAAAGGTCAAGAGGTTTGTAGAAAGGTGCAGGATTTGCCAACATTCGAAGGGGAGGAAAGAGAATGCAGGATTCTGTCAACCATTGCCCATACCAGAAAGGTCGTGGGATGAAATTAGCATGGATTTTTTATTGGGATTGCCAAGGACACAAGGAGGACATGATTCAATATTTGTGGTAGTCGATAGGTTTTCCAAAATGGAACATTTTATCCCATGCCAGAAAACCAGTGATGC